>SOMO01000057.1:1566848-1580345 GCA_028128575.1 Paedocypris carbunculus
AAATCCACCACCATCTCCTTCGTTTTCCCTGCGTTGATCAGGAGGTGGTTCTGCCGACACCAGTCCACAAAGTCCTGAGTGAGTCCTCTGTACTCAGCATCGTTATCGTCCCTGATCAAACCAACAATTGCTGAGTCATCAGAGAACATCTGCAGAACACAGCCGTCCGTGTTGTGTCTGAAGTCTGAGGTGTAGAGGGTGAAGAGGAAAGGAGCCAGTACAGTCCCCTGTGGAGCCCCCACACTGCAGCTCAGAGTGTCAGACACACAGTCCTTGGCTCTCACAAATATATGAATATATATATAAGTATATTGTGGAAATCACCTTTTCTAGATTACTCAGACTTTTGCCTTCTTCAGTCAAAGTTCATGAGATCATGCCACATATGTCTATATATTGTACTGTGATTTGGATTCTCGGGAGCAATTGCATTTTCCAACACAGCTATTATCATTGATGTACAATATAATCACAAATATGCACAAATAGAACGTTGATGTTCTATTTACTACTTTAGCAGTCCTTGAGTCAGATGTTGATCTATAAAACCCGTGAAGTTATTATTCCTTCCACAATCATTTGGTAAGACACACTCATAGCAGGACAGTATCCTCCATGCCTGGCTCATTATTCCCTTATCATATTGCTATAAAAAATTTGAGTCACACAATCAAACAAACAGCAGAACAGCAAAAAGAAAATCAACGTTCCTTTAAGGATTTTTTCTTTAGGCACTGAGCAGCAGAAAATGTGATTATACGCAGCAAATGAATTGGTTTGAGTTGAATTTGTGCGCTATAGGGGCTAGATACATCACGGATGTAGCAGCTAATTGGTTATCAGACATGGCATGGTCACGCAAATAGATTCCAAGGGGAATGAAATGCGGAGAGGAAGCAAGAGATTGAGAAGAGAGCGATGACTAGAATTACTCTGTGTACCAATTTTGCATATTGTTTGTTGGTGCAAGCAACAATTTTCATCTCATTTTGTCCGGTGCTATTGAAAAATAAAATTGATGAAATCTATTTGGGAAAATATCAATACAGGATTTCAGTCTGTGACTGTCACAGCAACACTCTTTTGTCAATCAATAAAAAACAATAATAGCTTGATTTTGTAATTTTTTTTTTTATTAAAAAAAAAATTATTTAATTAAATTTAGATACTTTCATTGATGAGCAATCAATGAGAAGAAAATACCCGAATGAAGCAGGTGTAAATGTAAAAATATAACTTGCTTACAATTATGTAAACGAACTTACATGATAGATTGAATAAAGCCATTAGCAGATACAGTATACCAGGTAAAACTGTCTGGTTATAGTGTACAGTTTACAACAATGTTTTCAAAGTTTACAAAGGTGAAAAATGCTTCACCTGTCATATTTTACGTTGTACTTTTAAAGACTAAAGCATGAAGCAATTTTTTATTTTGTTGATTCTTTACATAGCTTGAATAGTTTAGAAAGTTTTTAATATTTAATATGAAAACCTGTAAGTTCCTTCACTAGTTTTTAAATTAAATTAGAGCCAAAAATCAAACGTGAATTAAACGTTTCTTTTTTTATTGGCTTTTACATTTTAACTCAAAACTTTTTTATTTTAGTTTGTTTTGCTAAAACTGTTTGCATTTCAAATAGTTTGGCACTACTTTCACGTGGGTTGGCACACATTGCTCTCAATCTGACTGGCGCAAGTAAGAGACGAGTTTAGTGAAAGCTTATCATCATCATCATCATCATCATCATAGGATTCACCTCACATCAGCTGCTTGTTATCATGCTTCACAATTGCCCAATTATTGCTCGCACCTGTCTCAGTCATAAAAAGAAAACACCATTAAAACTCTCACTTCACTTCCTGGTTGTCTGAAATTCTCTTCGGACTCTTTTTTCTTTGTGTTTACAGACTCGTCTTCCGCATCTCATTACAACATTCCTCAAATCTCTGTCATCTGCGACACACCTTACTCTTCTTCCAGTGTGTCAGCTCCTCTGTCATCTTCGGACATCCTGTCAGTATCTACGCGTTGTTGTGTGTTGTACCCCCATCATGTGTCATTAAACCATGCTGTTTTGTTTTTACAGCATGGAAACCGTCTGCTCTGTCTCTCTCACACTCGCTTGGATTCTTCTCTCTCTCTCTCCCTCTCTCTCTCTCTTTCTCTTTCGGGCGTGTGTATGTGTAATTTTAGAAAAACTTTCAGAACTATTTTTGAAGACTTTTTTAATTCAGTTTTGGCATGGTTTAAACCTAATTTGCAGAGAGAACCTCTGCCTTGAACCGACCATATGAACCTGAACATAAATATGCAATGCCTCATTTCTCTTCTTTTCATCTTTTTTCATCTGACATTTTCTCTGCCGCTGGCTTCATGTCCCTTTTTACATGGCTGCTTCTCTCCGTCCCAGGCTCTGCCTCTGAACTGTCTGGTTAGTGTATTACCGTCAGGGATATTTGAATAGTAATTGCCCTCCTATGACTTGGGGTTTTAATCTGTCTGCTAGTGAAGAGGAACTCAATTAATTGGGAATTGAATCGCGGCAGAGAGCTGCACTCTGCTCACTCTTTCTTGTTTGCCATCTTGAACGACACAGCAAATGTAGAGGGAAATCATCCATCATCTTTCCAGACTGACACTGAACTGACCCGTGAAGCCTAGTGACAATGCAATTAACATTTACAATTACTCAAAATGCCATGAAACAACATTAAAGTTGATGGCTAAGACGCATTACAAGGAAAGTACTGAAAGAAAAAAAAAAGCTGAATGAAAAAGAACAGGAATATGGACAGAAAGGTGTTAAAAAACTGATAGTACTGTATCATGTCATTAATTACAGATACAGTAGATTGTGGCTTGAATTTTGCTAAATTTCATCTAGGTTCATTGTTCATGCAAATTCCATATTTACGCAAATATAAGTACAACCCATGATTTTCAGGCACAAATCAATTTTCAGGCATAATTAATTAATATGCAAACGTAAGCACCTTCTTATTTTCTTGGTGTTCTGACTTTCAAGAAACCGAAAATTCTGGCTAAATGCTTCTCTTAACAATACTTCTTTTACTTCTTTTAACAAACATAACTTGTCACTCTTTTATTTGAGTAATAGATGAAAAAAATGTTAAATATTATTTCAAGATGTCCACTATATGGGCGTATTCCGGAGTTCAGACAGAGAGAGCAGTTACTCATGTTATTGTATTTAATTTAATTTATTTTAGAACAATTATTATGGTGTTATTTAGCCACTGCTGTGTCACTGTGTGGATAAGGTTTATTTCTGTTATTCAGCTAAATTAGATTTTTTTATATTTTAAATTTGCTTGCTTGTGAGGTACTGTGCTTAGTCACTGCAAAGTGCCATATAATAGCTAAGGTTTCTTTTTTTCTGTTAAGCCAAGAAAAGCATATATGCAATAAGAAAAAAGGGCACTTAAAATTGCATGAATATTTGAAATATCCGCATAAAAGTTTTTTTTTCACCCCATAAAAAAGGGGTGCTTATTTAAGGGTTGACTTGTATTTGCCTAAATACAGTAGGTTTTTACCTTTAACTAAATAGCTTCTGCATTTTTTTTAAATTGCATAACTATATTATTGAGGTCTGCTCAGAGTTGGTTGGTCACATAACTACTGAGGGTCTATTGTAATTCACCATTTTCCTCTGTAATACATTTTCGAACCCTGCTGAGGTCATATGTAAACATAAAACCAGACAAATTTACTTATCACGAATTGCGTTTGCTTTTCTAACCCCCTTGGCAATTTGTTTATCTGGCTTCCATCTTAAATCTCACTCAAGACGACAAACAGATCTATCAAGTTTGCAAGTGAAAAAAAAAAATAAGGTCTAGGAAGATTTAAAGAAATGGATTTGAAGTTAGATTAAAGGTTAAGTTATTTACAGCAGCAGACACCCGGCCATGCACTGTAATGTTTCAGAGTGAAACGCTTTAGACTTTATCAGCCATTAGTATCAGTGGCAGCCAGGAAGAGCAGAAGAAGCTGGAGAAATGTGCCCGCAGGGAATTTAGCGTCTGGCATGCATCTGATATGCAAGTTGTGTTTTTGCCTCACCACACATCTTCTGAGTCCTCGTCACACTCTGCTCCAAACTGACAAATGTCACATGTGGATGTCTCCTTGTGACTAATCTCTGCTGAGCCTTCATTAACTGAAAAGAGAAAGTCATATTTAGAAAGCTTCAATAAATTAGATTCTTTTTGTGCGAGTTAGTGAAATCGAGTGATTGACTGAGAGAAAATAAGAGAGTGAATGTGACTAAGGAAGAATGACCAAGTAAGATTAAGTTCAAATGAAATTATATTGGATTTTTATTCTACATGATTAATATTACAAGATTATAATATGTATTTATTTTCAGAAGATGGTAGTTTTACCTTTTGAAAAGGTAAAAAAGATTCAGACAGTTTTTATTTGCACTCTACGTTGTGAAATTTGTCCTTGTTTGGACAATATTTCATTGTGTTTGTTCAAGTTCAAGTTTATTTATATAGCGCTTTTCTTAGTTCCGGTTGCTAAAAAGTTTGATTTCTCATTCAGACAATCTAATACCAATCATTTCTTTTTACATTACATTTTATACTTCTATACAAATAAATCTTTTTGATTCATTCCCATAATTTTTTAAACAAATTTCTCATGCTTTCGCACATGATTAGCCTCTTAACACACATCATAAACGACTCAAAACCTGCCATTGCTGGCAGCATGCAGCTATATTTATACTTACAGCCTATAGTAAAATAGATTGTTGGGAAAATATTATTACTAAATATTGTAGATGGTAAATGTAGGCCAGTGCTTCGGACGGCGGTTTGGCCAGACTTTCCTTGCTCTGATTGCTCAATGTTTCAGATAAAAAAGGACCAATGAAAGTCAACCAGTGAGAAAACTGAAATAATTTCAAAAGATCATAATGTTTTAAAACTATTTTTCACCTGATCCCACTTAAATGATCGAGTAGAAATCAGTTGAGTTCATGTATTTCACAATACTATTCATCAATTTTTATGCATAATAAAATCTGTTTTTAAATAAATTACAACATCCCAACTCTGCTTACATCTCACCTCGCCTGTTAGCATCTTTGCTAATCGCAAAGTGTCACGCCCTCTATGATTGTTGTCGCATGTCAAGAGAAACCAATGTGGCATGTGAGACTTTCTGGAGGCTAAACAGGGTCAAACTGTGGGTCAAACAGAAGCTTTAGCCTAAAACCGTGCTTGTTATGAATGGAAAGGACCAATTTTGTAAACAAACTAGACATGAAATGCCAGACCCTAAATGAATGTTTAGCTTAGAAAGAAAAGGTTTAGCATTGCTAGCTAAATCAGGATCATTAATTATCTTTCTGCAGAGGTTTCTGTAAAGAAACACCTCTTCAAACTTTAGGAATTACATTTCTAATTTCCCAGTGTTTAAAGTGTTGAATTTCCCTTGAATAACACTGGAGTTTGCAAAATCTTTTGCTAAATATATTTAGTCAAGTCTCTCTGGTCTATAATGTTCAAGTTCATGTTTTTGTTCTGTCCTCTTTTATACAGCAAGCCTGACTTGTACTTGAGAATACTTCCCAAGGTTCTTTTGAATTTTGAATGTCATTGAATAGTCAGCAGTAGAAATATAAAAATATTTAAAATAAAAAAAACATGACATTATGTGACTTACACAATTTGCTTACTTTCAAATGGATGAGCTGAATGTGTATTTGTGTGAGCTCAAGCAGAGGTCAAGTAGAGGATGAAGTCTTGTTTTCACACTGATATCTGATTCTGTGTGTGTGAAGCAGAGCTCATCAATGATTTACACTCTGATATTAAAGCGTTTGATTCTGCTGGAGGAGGAGCAACGCTTTCTTGAAGCTAAACTCCTGTTAGGTGCCAAAGAATCTATTTGATGCAGTCATACATCCTCCCTTCTCTCAGACTCAATCTCATCTTCTACAGTGGCCCTTTGTGTTATATGATATTTAAACATATAAATAATACAAACTGAATACTGTATATTCATAATGTATACAAACAATCCAAAAATGTTAATAATTCCATGCTTATTTATCAAAGTAAAAGATAAGACAATGGATATTTTATTTTACCAAGAGAGGGTGAAATATCGAATATTGTTAATTATACCCCAAACCATATAATTAATAGTATTTGTTTGTTAAACAAAACAAAGGTAAGCAAAATAATTGCATTGACGATAGAATGACAGTATTATACATTGCTCACATAATTAATATAATCAAATACTCACTGTCATCTCCAGATCCTGATCCAGCATCTAGGGAAAAAAAGAAACAGAATGAAACTTAGTACTGAATGAAGCTGAATTACAAATTCAAAACTGCTTGATGGAAAGAAAAAGCAGGTTTGAACCTACAATAATTCCAAAAATAAATGTACACAATAGCATAGACACTGTACTGTGTGCCTCACACACACAATAAATGACATTGTGCATCACATACATGCAGACAGGGGTACCTCAATGAAAGTCTGGACACACACGCACACACACAATTTTTTTCATTATCACACATTCACCCTTTTCCTCTTTCCTTTCTTTATGAAAGGTAGTAAATAAATGAGTGTGTCGGTACTCACAGAGTTCACCAACTCACTCATTCACTCACTGTTCCTCTAAGTCTCTCTTTTTTTCTCTCTGTTCAAGGACACAGTCGTTATAACAACTCATCTATGTTCTCTCTCTCTCTCTCTCTCTCTCTCTCTCTCTCTCTCTCTCTCTCTCTCTCTCTCTCTCTCTCTCTCTCTCTCTCTCCCTCTCNTTCAAGAAACAATTGCAAAAGGCAATTTTTATGTGGTACATGTAATTTATCAATTTGTTTTCTCTTTATCCCTGGCACATTTTTACACCCACTGTATCTATTTCTGACATTTTCATCCTTGTTTTATCTTGTCACATTTTTTCTTTTATTTTTCATGATTTATAATTTTTCTTCTCTTCTCTTTTGTTGAACAGACTACGCTATGCTTGGTCAGTACCCACGCAAGCATCCAATTGCAATTACATAGATGAGCGACGGTCGATAATATTCATGACTGTGCTTTTAATGACTGACTCATTTACAATGGTCTCATTACTATGATCCTCTGACTCTCAAACCAAAATAAAAAGAAAGAGAGACAAAGCAGCGTTGTTATTGTCTTTAGAGCACGCGCACACACACACACACACACACACACGCACACACACAAACACACACTCTGATATGAAGTCTTTTTGATGCTACTAATAATTAATTTCTTACATTGCTAATCACAGCCATGTTCGTCCATAATTAGCCAGATTTTTTGTTTGGATCTGTCCATCAAGCATCACATCAGTCTGTCTTCCTCTTTATCCCTATTTCTCTCCTGGTCTGCCTTTTAAATGGCTCTGTTGGGGCCGTCTACAGGTTCTGATTGATTATCCTAATGATGACTTTTCCAATTCCATCTTCCTCTGGCTTTATTCCTTCCCGAGCTCAAAGACTGATTTATGGCTCTTTCCACCTTTCTCTAGAAATAATGGCTGATCAATTGGAGAACAGCGTGACCTGTTTATATTGTGTCTGAACAGACAGTCAGATTTGTGTACACGAGTATATCGCACCAATTTGTGGCCTGTGAGGAAATGTAAAACACTTTTCTTGACACTGATTACTGCTTTTGCCTCTGAACAACCACACTGCACGGCATCCAACCAATGCAAAAGCAGATTATTTTCTGTTATTAAAGGTAGTTTTTCTATTTTCTGTGTTTACAGAAAAATATTTGCCATTAATGTTTTTCTTTTGGCTGTTTAGTCCTGACTTGCTATTCCATGCCTTATATGTTTTTTCCTTAAACCGTTTATTACTCTAAACATTTTGCTTTGAATTATAATTCTGCACAATTTCTTTAGTACGTAAGAAACTTTTATCAGCCTCACTGTGTGTCCGGTAGTTGTCGTGGAGGTGTTCCTGACCAGTCGTGGAGGTGTTCTAACCTTTTTTACAACATCTAAACCATGAATATTTTGACACATGTTGTATAGATGGGTGTGTGGGAATAACCAAGAGTTCTGTCTTTAAGAAAAAAAGTGACATTTTTTATTTGATCTTATCTTTAATGTCATTACAGCCAGAAACTAGGCCGTTCTGAGCCAGAGGACAACAAGAGGACATCAAAACTGGACCAAAAGGATGTGAGTGTGTTCACACAAGACGTCACCTCTAATAAGCTTATGTGTGTATTAGATAGGAAAAACGTTGAACCACTATGTGATTACCCTAAATTTTTAAGCAACCTTTCCAATGCTGGATTTTAGATAACTGAATAAGCATTGGCGAAGAGTGTGTGTGTTTTTTGAGATCATTGTTCAATCAGAGTTGTTTCCTTTAGGGAAACCTTCGCACAACTTAACTGTGCACTGCTCTTCTGTATGTGGTTAAACAATGACTTCTTAACTGTACTTTAATTTTCATATTCATATTGGAATTGTAATAGGACAATAAGAAGTGAAGAAAATGTTATACAAGTAAGGGAAATAGATAATCAAAATCACATTTTTAAATGTATTTATTACACACATTTTCAACTAATCCACACACGCATTTTGTATGTACCTGCATATCGTGTGATTGGTTGGTGTGCCACAAAAGTTGGAACAAAGACTAGATGGAGATTCTATTGCAGACAGAGCCGAGAAGCCAAACTGAGACAAAAGTAATTCTGGAAGGTATACCTCAACAGTGTTCATATTATTTCCTACAACATTCCTATTATTCCGTTAATAAAGATGGTCTGTGACACTGACATACCGACAGGACAGGTTCCCTCTGACACCACCAGCACTTCTCTCTGGATCTTACAGGCCTCTTTCTGCAGGAAGCAGTGGTTCTCGTAGCTCTCGCCATTAGAGCCGCACACTGGAGAGTAGTCACTGCTGCACTGTAAAAAGAGAGGAAAACACATCACTGAGGCATGTCCCTGCTGTACGTTTAATGTCTCAAAGCTCAGAAGACACCTGTTGGGATGAGACACCTGGGTCCTGTGATAGTGAAAGTAGTGTTTGCAATTACAGCTGATTGTGACACACACACACACACAGGCGGAACAGGTCTGGTGACCACCCGAGTCATTACGGCCAGATGTGTTGTGGCATCAGGGGGAAATTGGTCACTGAGTGGCAAGAACACAGAAGGTGAACCAATTTTACTCGCATCCATCAAGCAGCATTGAAGCAGAAGGTTATTATCAGGAACACACACCGTTGCAAAACATCTAGGAAAATCATTAAAAAAAACACGCTCGAAAGGCAAAACTGCTGACTAATGTCCTGGAAAAAAAATAAGAACTCTAAAAGTGAGAAGGTCGAAACAGAGACTGAGAGTGACAGGATGACTTTCTGAAAGTATGTAGCATCATCTGACTTAGAAAGTTAAAAAAACTGGTTACTCAAATTCTTTAACTAATTTGGNAAAAAAACACACTCGAAAGGCAAAACTGCTGACTAATGTCCTGGAAAAAAAATAAGAACTCTAAAAGTGAGAAGGTCGAAACAGAGACTGAGAGTGACAGGATGACTTTCTGAAAGTATGTAGCATCATCTGACTTAGAAAGTTAAAAAAACTGGTTACTCAAATTCTTTAACTAATTTGGGTACTCAAATTCTTCCATAAATTCAAAACTCGATACTATTGAAGAAACACTTTCATTCTGCTTGTCTATTACCCATCTCAAGCCATCAAATGTCTTCATCCTTTGAAGAACCAAACCTTTGTGTCAATGTTTGGACATGCCGCATCAGGTTGCTGTTGTTAACAGCTTCCTATCTTTAAGTATTTCAAAAGTGTTTTTAAACTGAGCTAATCATTTTGTTCTCAACTGTACATAATACTGTACCTTGGAATGTTTATTTTTAAGTTTAATGGCAATTTTTTTTACAACATTACTTTTACATTACATTATATGTTTCATTCCATTTATTTAAATATAAAGTATTATAAGTTATATGTGTCATTATATTGCTGTTTGACAACCTGATTTCCAGGGTTTATTATATATTTAAAAATAAAAAAAATATCCAGAAAGAATCGTGATCTTTATTCCAAGCAAAAAAAAAATCGTGATTCTCATTTTATCCAGAATTGTGCAGCTCTACTACATAGGTGTGAGTGTGAATGTGTGTGTCCCGCTCACGGGTTTGCACACCAATTGGTTTGCAGACCAATTCAAAGTGTGTATCTGGCCTTTGGCCCAGCGACCCTTTAAAGGACTAAACGGCAGATAAATGAATGAATGAATGAATGATGAATTATTGTTACATTAATGAATTATTTAATGAATTATTGTTACATACAAGGTGAAAGTCATTTGAAAAAGTGAACCCCAAAGTTTTCAAGCACTAGAGAAAAACATAGCAGCCCAAAATGTTTTTGGGCATTTGAACATTTTCCAGGTAACTATTGGCAACATACATAAGCGCTTATGGTTCTAGTTCATGACATGATGTTCTTATTGGCTGATGATTAAATGAATCACTTGGACCACTGTCAAGGATTTGTTTGCTCTGAGACCAAGCTGTTGAGATGTGACAGGAGTATTGACTCAGCAGTGAAAGGTGCATCATTGAGTTACGAATCAAAAGTTATAGCCAGTTAATCAAATGAAATGCATATTAAATTATATGTACTTGAAAGCAGTTTCCTTTTCATGTTTAAATAGATTAAAATCAAACTACCTAATTTTAAAATTTAAATAGGGTCCAACAAAATCTATGGAAACTTGCCTGAACAAGCTCAAATTAAGAGGTTCAATTAATTTTTTTTTTTTTTTTTAATAAGAAGTATGAATGTAGAAATAGAGCTAATACAATTTAGTTTCTAGTCTTTCGGGATTTGAAAATTTTACAAGAGGGAAGAAGAGAAAAGAGAGAATAAGTGAAAACTGGATGCAAAAGATAAAAATGTGGAAAAAACAAAGATGAAAGAAAGACTACCACAAGAGCAATGTAAAAGTAAAGCGAATGAAAAAAGTCATGATACATCTATTTATAGATTTAACAGATTAGACAAAATTGATATGGCACAACAATTTGGGAGCCAAAAAGGTCAGGAAAAGATGATTTGGCAAGAGCGAAAGAGAAATGAATGAGGGATACAAGAACAGTGAGTCAGAACAAAAGGAAAAAGAGAGTAAAAATAAGAGAGAGGCAAGATTGAAGAGTGATCAAGCAGAGGGAAAATGGACTGAGGAAGGAAAAGGACAGAGATGGAAGTCAGTCTGAGTGTAAGAGATAGATCAATAGCATGATATTGCATGATTTTATAGAAATTACATCCATTCATCTCTTCCAGACACTCTCTTTCTCTCTCTCTCTCATGCTTCTCTCTCTCTCTCGTTCTTTTTCTGCCTTTGTTCCCAGTTCTCTCTCTCATTTCTCTATCCTTATTGGGATTTTGTGCATCAGACCGCAGCAGCAGGGCTTCCCCCCTACACACTTTTCTCTCTCTGGACCATCACTCCGCAGCAGCCCACCGTACAGTACCACAAGCAGCGGCGCTCACATGACCTAGACCAGTGTTAGTGCCGCTCAATTGTATTAAGGGCAGAAATGAAAGCAGCGTGACCCTTCTTAAGTGCACAAGGCATCTTTGTGCTGTACAAAACTGAGCGATTGAGCAGATGCATCAAAGCAAACTATCTTGCACGCACGCACGCACGCGCGCGCACACACACACACACAGACACACACACCAGCAGAGAGATAATGTTATTTACCTGAGTGATGCTGTTTGGCCTGCAACAAGACACAGATGCAAGAGGTCTGTCCATTCTGGAGCATTGTGACCTACTGTGTGTGTGTGTGTGTGTGTGTGTGTGTGTGTGTGTGTGTGTATGTGATGGCACACTGAGGTCAATTTTAGACAGTTACCTCACTTGGAGTGATGCCAGAAACTCCACCAGGTTTTACCTTCAGCATCAATTAATTCACATATATGTTTGGCAAAAAAAAGGTGGATATATGTACTTTGGTTGATGAACGGTGACTGATTTATATTATTCTTTTTATTGCTGATAATATATGTAATTTATAACGGAAATAATATGTAACAGAAATAATAAAATACAATACTACAGTACTACTATGATTAGTAAGATTAAGATTTGAACACTTGGGTGGATTACGTATGTCTTTACAAATACAGTATCAGAAGTATCTGGTACTACGTGTCGGCTAAAATGCTGCAATTCCTACCTTGAAATTACAGATGCACGTCACCGTGTCCCCGATACGCAAACACTCGCCGTCAAACTTGCACGTGTTTGTGTCGCACTGAAACAGATCGTTATCTTGCTCGTCAAACCCTGGTAAGAAACACACAAATAAAAATTAATCCACTAATTAATATATTGTATTTTTTTATAAACTGCATTTCACAGACACAGAGCTAGAACATTTTCCAAATAATGCAACACTAATGCATGCTACACATATTCCATATATTAGGACTTTAGCTAAGGGTTAGAAATTGAAAAGGCTTCTCTGTGACATTTACAGGACAATCACAGCATGAATATTTCATAAGCTTTACGATCTGCAAGTCAAGAAAAAGAAAGGGCCAATCTATGTCATATGTCAAAATAAAGGGCCAACTTAAGTCATATTGTATAACATTTCAACAAGCAATTTCACTGATCGAACAGCAGTAAAAAAGTGCTTTTGATAGAAATGACATATTAATTAAATTTTTTGCATTCCTTTAATGTATTTTGTCATTAATGTTTACAATGAATGTAAATATTTGTTATCTAAGGATTTGTTTTGACAGTTGCATATTCCGATGACAATGTCCTTTGTGTTACAGTTAGAAGACAGTTAGAATCTGGTGGATGATTTTAAATATTTTTATATTTATTTATAATTACAGATATTATTGTACCATATAGCGGTCTGTAAATGTTATTAACTATAAAGTAGTAATAGCATTATTAATTTCACACCATTGCTCTGCTTTGGCTAAAAAACCTGAAAGCTGTAAACTCTCAAAGTAGGCAGGACAATGTTTAAACTTATTATTTTTTCAAAGGAACAAATGAAGCACCTGTTTATTTCATAAATCTTAAATCTGTGAAATAGTTTTATGCTTTATGCTTCCTTTTTTGACCCTGTCAACTGACGCTTTCATTCAGATTGGTTTCATTACTGTAGTAAAACTGATTTAAAAAAAAAAGCTAATAAACCTTGCAAATAAATCCATGTCAAGGTGAAGAAGAAAAACTTAAAGGGAAAAATGATAGCGGAAGTATGAAGCGCAGATGGATTATACAGTTTCTCCTGCTGAGAAGAGATGCATAAAATTTAAATATCACCAAATCAGTTGTATCTTACTGTGTAGACCATCATTCTGCTTGTTGGAGAGAGAGAGAGAGAGAGAGAGAGAGAGAGAGAGAGAGAGAGAGAGAGAGAGAGAG
>SOMO01000057.1:1589935-1607190 GCA_028128575.1 Paedocypris carbunculus
GAATATATTGGTAGAAGGATGTTGGAGATGGAGCTGCCAGGGAAGAGGGCAAGAGGACGACCCAGGAGGAGATATATGGATGTTGTAAGAGAGGACATGAGGGTGGCTGGGGTCAGAGTGGAAGATACTCAGGATAGAATGAGGTGGAAAGGGATGATTCGCTGTGGCGACCCCTGAAAAGGGACAAGCCGAAAGAAAAGTAGTAGTAGTAGTAGTTGTTAACATACATGATCATTTTCAGTTTGCAGCTTTTGGCCTTTCGTTATCACATACTTTTTTTTAACATGTTCACTCTTTCAAATCGGCAGTAACCAGCACACAACAAAATCTTTGTTACCTTAAGGTTACCTTAAATCTCAAAAACGAACTCAAATTTTCATCCAAATATTAAAATTGAATGAAATGTTCTGAACAGTATCCACCATACTGAGAAGAGCAGATGTGTGAGTGAAGTAGACGATAATTTTCGCTCTTTTGTGGCGCACTGCTCGGTGTCTGGTCGCTTGTCTTTTACTCTCTGGCAAAGCCAGCAACCTATTTCAGGACCAACAATTCCCACACAATTCAATTACTAAACTGAAAACAAGGCTCCCCTGACTGTCTTTGTTCCAGCAGTAACATGACTGCCAACAAGAGAACGAAGGTTGTTAAAAGATTCTCCTCCATTAATTCTCCATATTCTAAGGCTGGCTGAAGGGAACCTTTGTTTTACCCTTTGTTTGGCACTCAAAGCCCCTGAATCCTCATCTTCCTGCCTGGTGTCCTATTGTGTGCTACAGATGAGTTCCTTTAATGGGGCTCTTTTTCTTCAGATCGTTTTAATTGAAGTGGAAAGATATCTTTTTACTGGAATGAGTTTGGTTGGCTGAACTTGACCTTTAAAATACTTATTTAGAGCCTTGTGGCTTCAATTGAAAACTTTTGTAGAGCTGGTATTAAAATTAACAGCATCACGTATGTGAAGAAAGAGGATTGCTAAGAAACACGGTCACATTAGCTACAGAGGAATGCATTCAGTAATTACATTTTTGCAGGGACGTTTTATATACGTACTTAAATAATTACCTTTTTGCTTTATACAGAGAGCTATTTTATTTAAAAATAGTATATTTTAATTGTAATTTTACTTCTACAACATTTTAGCACAACCCACAAAGCCAACCAAATTTACAAATTATGTTTTCACAAGGATAACAATAACAAAGGTTTAAAAAAAAGCTTTTAAAGAAGTAAAAAATTTAACTGGACTATTACAAATGTTTACTAATGAAAGGCAATTTTTTGTTTTTGTATTCTTTAAACATATCTCAACCTGCAAAAATAACATTTTAACTGAACTCATCTTATAAAACAAATTATGAACCTTATCAGGACCATACTTGATAGTTTAAATTAAAATTTGACATTGAAGCAGACACCTCCGAAAACAGTTCCAAAATGCTAAACGGTAGAGATGAATAGGTTGAAAATGTCCTTGTGCTTTTTACCCCAGTGACACTGACTTAGATTGCGATGCAGTTGTTCTGTCGGGCCATGCACCTCCAAACCACAAGAGTGCATATGTGGTTTGTCCCAGGTTTGACTTGCTGTAAAAGACAAACCGATCCAACGATTCCCTCAAGGTTCATCTAACCTGATTCTGTGTGTCGGCGTTCTCATCTGTCAGCTTGACCCGACTGTGACTGCAGAGTTTAATATAGCACTTGTATAGCTATAAATCTCAAGTTTTGCCTGCAGACCTGAATCTTTAACACTTTCCCTTTCTTACTCACTTTAAAACTAAATATAGATGATCAAAGATAAAGAAAACCTCGAGCAAGGGCAAAGCAGACATGCTATGTAAGTCACACACTGATCAAACCTGACATAAATGTATTGCTCTTATTGCTTCGTTTTAGCTGCAGTTAGAGAGTGTGTCATCCATTAAGACGTGGCATAACATGAACTATCTCTGCATAAACTCCAACAAAATTGTAAAGTTTGACTATTTCCTGTCAAAAGATTACCTCAATCAGACAACTTCTTGTTCTGTGGGCTCCTCTAACGAGATTTGTTGCTCTCAACTGTCAAACAAACAGTCAAGAACTGTTTGATCTGAGAAACAATTCAAATCTTGGGAAAAACCTGAAGTCTGAACTGGAAATGATTCATGCTTTTATTATATTTAATTTATCATTGTAACTTGTTTTTTTTTTTTTTTCTCAATGTGGTACTGCAAGCAGACTTTATGCCAGCATCAGGTCTTCATATAAAGTGTCTCCAGGACTCTAAGGTCACTTGTCCTAATTGTGTCTCTAGTCGTTTGGATCAGGTGTAACTTTTGGGATGCCCACTTTGTTACAGTTGGAATTGGAGCATGTTTTCCTTTGTTCTGCACTAGGTTTTTGCAAGTCTTCAGGTGACAGATTGTGATCTTGGGTAAAGTACTGTTTGTTTCATTGTTATTCTCAAGTTTTCTTCCATTGTGATGCTTTTGTTTATTTTAGTTTCAAGTATTTTTGGTTGATTCTCTTTTTACCTCTGAATGAGATGAACCTGAGTTGAACCTGAGATGTCTTAGGTTTAACTTAGAATAGCATCTTAGGTTTGATAACCTTCCCAAATTCATAAAATCGGATTAACTAGTTATTTTAAATTTTGGACAAACAAACAAAGGACATATTTTACATTTCTGCCTTGTCAAAGGCAACATTGATTTGTCACAATGTTTGTGTTCAGTGATCACATTTTGAGCATTGTGTGCCTCAAGCTAAAATCATCAAGCAAAAAGCTGAGGTGCTAAGTATACTACATTTCTGCTAAGGTGAGTGATGGTGTCATTTCTAAAAGGTTCTGGATTTTTGGGAAGGTGATTCAGTAATGCCAGTTCAGTTCAGAGTAAGTCTGTGATATTTTATTTGATTCTCTCCTCAACTGAATATACCAAGTTTCATGCTGGACCAGCAATCTAGGTCCTGGTGTGTCTGTGCATTAAACATTGGTGGTTTCAGATTTGGAAGGCCACAGTCAATCTCATAGATGCTTGTCAAATCTGAATCCAAATACAAATCCCGTGTTGCTCATGTATTTTTGACAGGTCAGGCATGACATTGTGTTAGGAATAGTAAACGAAGTAAGAAAATGGAAAGCATAAGCTGCATGTTAATGCTGAGGTCATGGCCGTCTTTCATTTGTCTTATGAATAAAGAAGCACAATTTATTGAGGAGAAGAGAACACTGAGTAATAATGTGATACTCAACAGGATACAAATTCTGACTAAAACAGTTTGAGAAGGAAAAGCAGATTAGATCATGCACACATGAGAAAATAATAACACTGTCATTCACAGATATTTTTTTTTTTTGCTCTTCTGTCTGATGAATAATAAAGAATGACAAATGTGTGAGAAATAGCAGCAGATGGACTGAGCTTTGTATTAATGTCTGGAAAAGGTCCTGTTATAGTGCACATTTTTTTTATTTTTCACATTTTTCATTGCATTTCATATTTATTGATTTGCTGAGCGAGAATGAAATAAAATAAAGGGCTATAATATCCGTTATGCTGGTAGAAAGATATTTTTATCTGGAAGATGGAATCCAGCTTTATTTGATTTTAAGAGACTTTTCGCAGTTAGTTTCTTAATAAAAAGTGTTTTTTCAGGAAACATGATGATGATGATTTGGAATGTTTTCTTTTCAAGAATAGTCGTTTTCTTTTCAAATCTAAAATATTTTTTATGACTCACAAATTTTTATTATTTAGCATCTTGGTATTTTCAAACAATGCAGTGTTCGCTTTACATAAAGAGAACTCTTATTTTTACACAAAGTGCATGAAATATTATTTTAATTCTGATTATGCGATCAATTATTAAACCTGATGACATTTCATCATATAAAACATACGCATTCTGAGGGAGCTTCTCGGGCATGATAGAGCTCTTCAATTTTTTTTTTTTATTTAATGAGACATCATGTACTCTCTTCTTTCTTTCCTTCCTTCCTTCCTTCCTGTGAATACAGTTTTGAATCTCATTGGAATTGGATTTTTTGAATTTTTGAGAGCACGTGTGTGAACTCCGTGTTCCCTTTAGGGCTCCGAATTGTATTAAGTAAAACGACTGTTTCTGAGGCCATGAACAGAGAAAGTCGTTGTGATGAATGTGACCAATCATGTGATCTGCTTGAAGGGAGAGATGTCTGATGGGAGAATTCTCAGGCCAATGGAGTAACCTATTTGTTCCGGTCTATAAAAACACCAATACTCTCATTCACTAGGAAAAAGGTCTGTATAAAAACCTACCCTATATCTTCTGGGTTCAGCAATTTCTTGTTCATCAGGGGTTTGAGAGGAAGCTGTTAGTTTTGATGTTTTCTGATTCTTGTGTGGGTCTCATGCGAGGATTCTGTTGAACAATAACAGGAAGGCTAAACAGAAGCTGTCAGCTCGCCCAGAGGCTTAATCAGAGCTTCCGATTGCATGTGTCATATCTGTTTTGGTGTGTGAGTAGTCTTAATGAAGACAAATCTAGACAAATCCTTTTCATCCCGGCTGTCTTTTAGATTTTTGGATTTGTGGTGTCAGCAGAAGCGTTTCACAGCTCAGTGACTAAGAACACTTGAAGTGCCCTCATCATTAAAAGCTAAATCTCAACATTTTCACATTTCTTTACAAATGTTGAATCGAGATTGTTTGTACAGGAAGTGAAATTAAACACAAATTTCTGTCATTTTGTCAATTGCCATTGTCATCATCTTACCAGAAACCTTAAAGATGGCAACGAAGCACAGTATAGATTCAACAACAGAACAAATCAATCTAGAAGTAGTTGCTACACATATTAAATTAAATGCTTTACTGCATGTTGTCATTTTCTTTATGATAGGTGTAAATGTGTGACTGTTACCTGCTTTGTGATTGATTAATTGATCCAGGTTTTATGTCCTTTCTTCGGACCTAGAGATGCTGAAATCCCCAAGGCTCCATCTACCTAATGTCTAGATTTAACTTAAAAAACAAGTAGATGGTGGTTCAAGCGGATGGTGAGAAACAGTACTTTGAGAGAGTTAGTCCGTTTTTTACATGCAAAACAAATCCTTTTTATTATCCTTTTTAAATGTTAATCGCTATCATTTTTAACCCTTTAGGTGTACCTGAAGTGCATGATATAATTGAACAATTGAAATGAGGAACTGAACCAATGAACCATATGCGTTTAATACAAAATCTAACTAGTCGTTGGTTTTGAATACTATTAAAATAAAAATAGTGTCACGTATATATGACTTTATTGAGTCTCCTTAAAAGTATCTACTGAAAAACTGAAGAAATAGCATGTTGATTAAAATTGCGCTTTTATTTGTCCAGCAAACAGTTATACGTTTTAAATTTGTAGAAAGATTGCACTTTGAAAAAATGTTCTACTTGTTTCAGGCATTATAATTTGTTTATATATTAACAAAATATGCTTTCTGTACAGCGTCCTTAAGACAATAACTTTCATCTGATTCCTGCTTAAATTGATCTTAGTTTTTACTGACAAAACTGTATTTTATCTTTTGGTTTGTTAGTAAGGAAGGTGAGGTGATGGCAATGTGGCCACTAGGGACCATACTGAATTTGTGCTCTGCATTTAACCCATTCGTGAAAGTGCACATACACACAGAGAAGTGAACACACACAAACCCGGAGCAGTGGGCAGCCTAAGAAGTGGGGTTCAGAGTCTTGCCCAAGGACACTGAGTTGCAGAACCAGTTGTAGGGGGATTCAAACCTGCAACCTCTCAGACACATGTCCCCTACCACTAGACCACAACTCCCCTTGTTTAATGGGAAACATTGGTCATACCACTATAAAAACATAACCATGACTTCTGTCATGTCATTGAGTAACTTTGTCATGTAATTTCTGTTCCAGTCAACTGTACTGTACAATATAATTTACTTAGTGGCATTGTTTAATCGAGGCAGCCGCTTGATCAGGCAAAAAAAAAAAAAAGTAACAACAATAAGATCACATAAACGTTAATATTTCAGAAGTCTAATAGTGTCTCTTACCTACCTAAATGTATTTTTCTGGCAGTAAGACATGGACAAAAAGTATTTTACAAAAAACTTGCAAGACTCCAAACTTGCATCAGACAATGAAAATTACGTACGCTAACTAAAAGTACAAATTATGGATGAGCTATCTATTTCCACCACCTTTTGTTACACCAGAAAGAGCATCATTAGTGACAGCATTCTGGAGATTACTGTCTGCTTTTTTCACTGTCAGGGTCAGCATTTTTCAAGCTTCAATCACAGACGCCAATTTGATTGTGAGCTCAGTGCTAAGATTAATGCTCAATTACTATTAATGCTCAAACTATTGACTATTTTAGTAAAAGGAGGGATTCAGTTTTTTTTTTCTTTTTTTTTTTAAAGATAATGGAGCTGTAGCGCTAGATTGTCAGGATGATATCAGGAGTCCAATAATATTTCTTTATTTAGTACCACACAGGAGTGAGCAGGAAAAGAGGGTTGAGTGAGGAGAAGTGCATTAGCAGGCATTAGTGAGCATGCTAATCATCACTCAAGGGAGGAAAGCGGAGGCCAGGAGAGAATAAAAAGGACTGTAGCAATCCACCTCACTCACAAACACAGGAACACATTCACTCTAAAGCCAAGCTTGTGCAAGATCATCACATTGAAGTGTTTTTATAGACTTTTCATATAATCAATATTAGATTTGAAGTAGCCATGTAGTTTCCCCTCACAATAAACTTACAGTATGTGTTTTTACCAAATCAATGTACAAATATTGCAGTGCTCCTGTTCTTAGTCAGTGAATGATTATTAAACACACTTGAAATCTGGACCAGTTCTTTAAATCCATCTGTTTCTGTTGCAGTAGTGTAACAAGGGAATTTTTTAATAGTTAAATTTAAAGCATTATTACAATGGGCTGATTAAAGCCTAGAACGGATTTCTCAATGTGTCCAATAGTGTAGCTGTCTAAAAGGCTCATATTTTGAGAGAGGTGAGATTGAACCAGCAAACAAACTAAACCCTACTGCCTTTCTCATTGCAGCACTGGATACGTCGTGTTAGACAAGAACATTTTATAGGTTTTATTTAAAGTATTAGTATTAGGATTGACCAAAAACACTTGCCAAAATTCTCCAGAATTTGAATGGTCTGAACAATTGATATTTAAGTGTGATTTGAACCCAGAACACTGGCAACAAACACAGCACCTTCTTTCAATATGCCACTTACAGCAGCTGGGATTTTTTAAAGCATTTTAAAGCAATTTTTAAAAGTTACATTTGAAGCATTTTTACTGTGGACCAGAGGTGTCAAGTAACGAAGTTATACTTAGTTAGTATACTTTGTTACTTTACTTAAGTAGAACTGTGGCTTATTTATACTTGAGTAATTATTTTTCCTTTTATTTTTTATGCAGATAGCTGTACTTATACTGCTTATATTTTAAAAACCAGGTGCGTTACTATTTCATTTTGGTTAGTTTTAATGCTGGGCTATCATCGATCTGTAAAAAACATCCAGGCAAAGGTCATTGATGAAATGCTTCTGAATTTATTTTTTTCTCCATTACAATATTAGTCATCATATTTTACACTTTAAATCACACGATGATGCTTAGTGAAACGTATGTATGTGTACTTTACTTGGATGGGTTACATGCAGAGCATAAATTCAGTCTGGTCCCTAGTTGTCATATTACAAATCACCTCACTTAAAAAAATGTAAGGCAAATCCTGTGCCCACTAAAGATTAATGCTTCATAAAACTGAAAAACAGCAAAAACCTACTACTGGAACTGTCAGTCAACCTGTTTCCCATTCCAATGCCACATCTTCTGGGATTGCCTGTAAAGAATACAAAAATGCTTGCAACACGAGTATTTCTATAGCAGAAAATACAGCAGGATTAGAGCTCAAGGGGCACTGCATAATTCAAAAAGCTAAAGGCAGTATTGATGAGGGCAAACACCTCTGTTTGTCAGCAGGCCAGACGCAAGAAATCTAATAAGACGGAGTCAGCATCTCTAAAAGATGGAGCTGCTGTGTTGGAGAACAGTTTACCAGGTGTTCCTAGCACATGTTCACACCTTTCAGTTTTAATTTGGTCTTGCAAATATAATCCTTGATTGTTTAAATGACAGCCTGTTTGTAGAATAGGACCTGGTCATGATATTCAGATATATTTGCTCTGTCTTACTGATACTCTATATCAGGGGTGGCCAACCAGTCAGAAACTAAGAGCCACTTTTTTCTGTGTTAGAGCCACAAAGAGCCACATCACACGCATGCGCACACATAAACATCATCCCGTTCCTTGGTCTTGCACGCACGCACACACACGCACACACCGACCTCTGCTCAGCCAGATTTAATGAAAATAACCACACCAAAATGATAATTTTAGTTATTTTTCAACAGTTAACATCGTGTGCATATTTGACTCATGTCATGAGAAAGCTCCTGAAGAGCCGCATGAAACTAGTTAAAGAACCGCATGAGGCTCAAGAGCCACGGGTTGGCCACCCCTGCTCTCTATGGTCCAGGCGGAACATTCTGATGACGTTAGTTCCGTGTCTGTGTGAAATCAATTCAAGATGGTGGTCATCGTTCATGTGAATTTGTCTGCTGTATTATTACTCTACTGTACCTTTATAAACAATTACCAATGGGAAATTTAAACAACCACTTTGTAACATGCTTTTACATTTATTAACAATAGTTTATCACTTAAAAAAAAAAAACGTTTGTCTGAATTCTCAAACTCATGGCACGGATTAGACAAATTGCCTGTAAAATGCGGCTCAGCTATTGAAACGGCCGTCGGCACGGATTAATTTCGTAATTCGGGGTACCACTGTAGTAAAAAGGAATACATAATATATTGTCAAATAGTACAATTCCAAAGTCATAAAATTAAATTTATGTTTAATATTAAAAAGCTATATTATGCAATTAAGGTAAGTCTTTGAATTACAATTCTAGTTGATTCATAGGCAAGTTCTGTAAAAAATCAAGTGCCCCCCAAAAATGTTTGGACCCTGAAGAAGACAAACACAGACAAACAAAAGCGCCCGTTACATTTTCCTTTTTTGAGTTTTACCTTTGTCTGGGAACAAAATATAAACAGACAAAGTGTTTTCTCTGTGCACGCACACACACACACACACACACACACACACACACACACACACACACACACACACACATCAGTCAAACAGAAATGCGGCTTTCTGCAGGAATGATCTTGCCATGAGTTTCATCATAAAATCTCAGTTACAGTACAGGTGATTTATTTAATGATTCATTGTAGCCGAAGTTCTTTTCGTTCAAATACTAAATAATCATTTGGATTTTTCTTTCATGTTTCACTTTAGTAAACATTAGAAATATTAAATGTACATGTCCATCATGATCTCTATCTTAATGCCCAGAGATACTTTTTAAACCCTGCTCGTATCCTGCTTTGTGGCAAAGATCAAGCAAGACTCAAACTTTCAGGAGTGATTGCAGATGGAGTATTACAACAGATTACACAACAGCCCTTCAAGCCCTAATGCGTGAACACAATCAAAACCATCTCCTTGTAAGGCTGCTTGACACGTGTTGAGATTTAGTTCTCTCCATTAAAACACCTCAGAACTGAAGTGGAACGTACGTCCTTCTCTTTGCAATAGGAAAAAAGCAGGAAAAGGGACATAACGCCCAAAAGAGCCATGGTGAGCAGAAGATATGTCATTGGCCACTATTCCACAGGACATTGGAGCTTACTAAATGAATGCATAGAGCAAAACACGAAGAAGCGCACATGCATCATTCATGTATTACATAAGTCACAGGCCAGAAATGATGGAGAGATGGACTTGGAGATGCCCAGACTGTTGGAGAATCCTGGCAGAACTGGTTAGTTATGATGTCGAAGATTAAACACAACAATTTAACAACCAATCTTCTGAGACTTGGTTTCTAGTTTGGTGTCAGAATACTATATCCAGTGATGAAAAGTGACACATCTTACATACGCTCATACATGTGTGTGTGTGTGTGTGTGTGTGTGTGTGTGTGTGTGTGTGTGTGTGTGTGTGTGTGTGTGTGTATGCATTTGCTTACGTATAAATTAAGTAGTCTTATTCCAATGGCGTTGGTTTTCAGGGCACCAAAGCCCCACAATGACTTTATTATTGAAGCACTATGAGATAGAATTGAAGGCTTTATTAATCTACATGAATCACCTCAATAAAGCCTTATATAAACTATGATTGCATTATTGATTTGTAATGATTAGCGGATGCATAATACCAGCAGTCCCAGTGTGGCATTGTTAAGATTTTATTCTGATTGACGCTTCACTGTTGTTATCGTGCCTTATTGTGCTAAGTGCATATCAGGAAGAAAAATTGATTCAGTCGTTACCAAGTTTAGCAACAATGAGTGTTCAGGAACAAATATTGTAATGTGATCCTACTAGATTTAGATCCAATTGAGTGTATTCGTGAGTGCTAACATTTTACATTGCATTATAACGTAAGAAATAATGGATGATGCGGAACATGTCAATAATCTGATGAAAAAAGGGGCTGTTAAATCACACAAACCAGCAAACATCTGGTGACAGTTCCAACACTTTGTTCATGAATGCTACATTTATTGTAGGATCAGATTTGATAAGTTAAGATAAAATAAATTAACTTAAGATATACAAAACATGAATGATGTAGAAAAGGAGATAGATGAGGAGATACATTAATATTGTGTCTTAATGTACTATCTTTTAATGTACTACCTTTACCCACTCTTAATGTACTAGGTTTTACTTATCGCTTAATTGCTTTTTTTTTGCCTATTACCTCTCCTCTTTCTGCCTTCATGTGAAGCACTTTGGTCCACCCTGATGGTTTTTAAATGTGCCATAGAAATACATTTTGATTTGATTTGATTTGATAAGCCCAGGAATCCATCCATGCCTACGAATAGATTTAGATACAAATATACATATATTTATATTTATACTTATTTACAGGCGCGTGCGCGTGTGTGTGTGTGTTTGTTTGTGTGTGCATTCGAATCACTTCTTTAATTAAAAAAACTTTATACTCATTTGGAGTTAAAAACATGTATAAGAAGGAAGCTGAGTGGAAACATTTAATAGCAGTTCACATTATAATGCTTCCTAATTGTGCTGACACAGTTAGCACTATAGCAAGAGAAAATTCCTTTTGCAAGCAAGAAATTGATGTAATCGGAAGCGTTATGTAAAATGTAAAATGCCGGTACTGTAGTTGACAGTAGATAGATTCTAATATTCAAAAGCATTAAAAATCTGAACTAGTGCAGTCTAAAAACAATTGTACATGATCATGAAGACAAAAACGCATATAAAATAATAAATGGATGAAGTGAATGAAGAAAAATAGATCCTAGAACTACAAATGTACAGTATATTCAATGCTTGCTTTCACATTGAACCGTATTAAAATAAAAGTGGTGCAAATGTTAATGTGATCTCACTCAAATGTTAATGTGATCTCACTCTAAAAAAGTCTAAATAAAAGTACTCTGAAAATGAATTACTTGGTCTTAAAATAATGAGTTTAATAACTACTCAAAAATGTGTTTTATGTGCATTAACATTAGATTACAAGCTACAATAGAAATGGTAAAATATTTGCATGCACACACTTTGCGTTTCGTTTGTTTTGTATGTTCCAAACACTCGTTTGTTTTGCCAAGAAAGAACAACACAAAAATAGGAATGTTCAGTTGTGTAAAATGAGGCAATAATGTCTCCCTTAATCTTCTATTCGGGGCGTAAAAACATCATTAATCATTTTTGTGGGATAGCGCAAAATGGATATTTATTGATTGTTATTTGTCCAAGTTTGATTTGAAGGGGTTTTCTCGGTTAGTTTTATGTGAGGAAAAAAGCTGTGATCTCTCCTGGATAAGTCGAATGATGGATGATTCATCAAAAATGGCCAGACACAAAATCCACATGTTTATCTATTTTTTATGTTGGTTATTATTAGTTATTTAAACTAAAGACTATGAGGTCAATTTTACCCGAACAAATGAGGAAAGCGGAGACTGAATTCTCGACCAAATTAAGCATTTCTTCCTTATGCTTGAGTCTTTAAACACTGTATGTTCTTCTACCAAGTTAGCTATAAAAACATTTTTTTAATCACATCCAGTTCTGTAAAAGCAATATTTTTCATTAACTCCTAAACCTATTGGGGCACATTGAAGTGCTTGCTATCAATGATTTGGAGGCTTAAGACAAACAGGTTTCACTGTGTCCGTATTCACCAGTTGTTCACAATTTGTTTCTAAAATCATTGCATGAATCTGTTCCCATTCTGTCTCTCCTCCTGTTTTAAATTTGTTTCGATTTCCAAAAAGTTAAAATTTGAGAAACCTGAACCTCCATTGCTGCTTGCAGCTATATTTTTATTTATTCTTCAGATTTTGCCTGCTTTGCATTGATTCCTCCTGCAGGTTCCTTGTAATTCTATTGATGGGAGTAGACACTACAAGTTCATTCAGTTTATTTTTTGTGTCCTACAGTATCTCCAATCTCTATCTTTCTTTGGCTGCGGTTTTTGAACTGTGGTAGATGTGATATTGTGTGTTTGTGCTGCAGGACAGAATGATTTTCAGATGGATTTTGAGGCTGTTCATAATTCCGTCATTGTTAAATGTGGTTGGTGTCACATCTTCGAGATTAGTTGGAGAGAGGAATTTTTTCAAGCTCTTTAACCATTTAATTTAACAAAAAGCATCATTACGCACTAAGTGCCCATGTTTAAAACTAGATGAAAGAAATCAGTTTAATCTTACTAAGGCCTCAATGTCCGAATGCTGGGGGAAATAAATAATTCATGAAAATATATACTGGATAACATGATGAAATATGTGTGAAATCTCTTATTTTACTTCCTCATTATCATTTGTTTGGTTTTCACTTTACATGTTTTCATCTTTCATTTTTGCTTTTTTAATGGTGGAACGTGTCGCCTCCTGATACAAATTATTTTGCATGTTCCCCTGTAGAATTTCACATTGCCATTAGCTTTGTAACAGCCTTTTATATAAAAGGATTTTGAAACCTAAATACCGTATTATTTTTCCTTAAAATTTTAAAGTGGGAGCTCGGCTTATACGCGCGGTCCACCGAAATGGAAAATATTTTACTCAGATCAGTGCGCAGATTTTCACCCTTTCTCACAAAAACAAACAGCAGAGACACATGCGCGGTAATTAAATTGACATTTATGACGTGAATTAAATACATCTTTCAGAAAACGGCACAAGCCGTTGTTTCTCGTTGGCTCGCCGCTCGTCTCGTTCACACACACACACGCTGACAGTCGCACAATCTTTCGGCTCAGCTCTCATAAAAGCGGCTTTTCTGACTCCAGTCTCTCTTTGGCGTGAGGCTTCACAAATAAACGAGTCACACGGTGGATTTCAAACGTAGTATTTATTCCCAAAGCATGAGTCAGCATTAGCAATCGCTTCTCGGGAGAACTCTGACCTGTTTGCATTTTCTTTTTCTTTGTTTCCTTTTTCCCTTAAAAGGGCAAGGTCCAACAACTAGATCTGTGTAGATCTGTATGGCATAACCATAGTTTCCTGAACTCTTTCCTGACTGGTTTAAGATCTGAACAGGTCTGATCAGAACTGTCAGTATCTGAAGCTCTCAGATTTACATAGATAGCCCTGACTGAGGTTTTGTACTGAGAAGTAGTAGTGTTTTTGTTTTTGACTATTTGAAGTGGGCACTTTGGGTACCTGACTAACTGGTTTTGAGCACAATGTGTGAATCCTAAGACTTAAACTCCAAACCCTAAAATTTTACGGAGAAGGTACCAAGTTCTTCAAATATTTTTACTGAAACCAGCACTAATAAAAGGACTTTGATCAATGAGAGTATCTTGGGGCCTGCGGCGTTCAGTGAGCTCCAGTGGGCGCGTGCTGTGATGGACGTTGTGTGAGGGTGAGCCTGACACATCCATTATATCAACTTCTTGAAAGATGATTATCTTTGTTCCAAAGTAGTTTAGCACAGATTGTGTTTTTCACTGGACTTCATACCGGGGTAAAGGTCATCTTTATAAAGGACTTCAGTCACTGTGTGCAATTTGCCTTTTTGTAATGGCGCTTTCAGATGGGATTAGATGCGATCATCTTGGTTTGAAGTGAGGGTATTAAGTTAGTGAAGAGTTCCAGAAAACCTCACTTGAGTAAAAGTACAGATACCTCCATTACAGTAAAAGTAAAAATAACACCATTACAAGTTACTTGTCGCCAATTTCAAGAAGACTTGAGGCCTGTATCCAATTCCAAAGTCGTAAAGTATCCAATTTTAAAACAGCTTAAGTATTTTACTTGTACAAAATGTAGGCTAAAAAAGAAAGCCATCCCCCTCCCTCCCTGACCTGGGTTTTCACACTGTTTGCTCACAACATTGACTTTGTCCATTTACTCAAGTACATTCTTTTCAAATCACTATGACACACTGTAGAGCAAACTTTGAAATTTTTTGGCTACCAACAGTTTTTTGGCATGCGTGAACTATTTCAGAACTAAAACTGTTTTTATTTAGTGCAGCTAATATTTGCGCAAAAAGTGCCAAACATCCTGTACAATATTTTTACAACAAAATGTTTTTTAGTTATTTATGTTACACAATAAGAAAATGTATCCATCCATCCATAAAGAAATATTTACCTTTTTGCTTGTTTTGATTCTAAACTAAAGTATAAAAATTACTTTGAAAGCAAATTTGTGAGCAGCACTAGTTAGTGGCATTTAGTGATCTGAAACACTTCATTTCACCATTTACATACACACATTCGCCCCTCACCTCCATCAGCTGATTATTGGACAGAAAAATGGCCCCTTAAACACAGCTGGACAGCTTATTGAGCGATTAAACGGAAGAAATTGTTGTTCAGGTACTTTTGATTCTTTTAAATTTTATGCAACATTGACATGCTTCAGAACGAATCAAACTCTGTTTTTCATTCTGCCTGCATTAACTTTGAAATGGTTTTTGAGCAGGTCCAGGTGCACATATTAAAATGATAGCAGGAAGAGCGAGCAATCAGGAGACAGGGGATGGCTAATTTCTGATGATGTGATTGTATCACTTGTTCTTCTCTTCCACTGCTCATTATCCACCTCAAAACTTCTCATCAGTGTGCGTACATGTGTGCGTGTGTGTGGGACAGTCATTAAAATGGCCACAAACCCAATCAGAACAGGCCTGGCGAACTTGATAATTCAAACACTTTACTGATTGTTATCACAAGCACTGATCAAAAATGTGCCAGCGACAAGCAAACCGGGAAAGAGTGATAATCTCTACTTACGGCAGATTTCATTACTCGGTAACGGCAAGATATGAAGGTTCCGGGGATTTGGGCAAGGGTGCCCGTTTGAGACCAGAGTCTTTCTTGGGTGAATATGACCCTTTTTCTAATATATTGCCTCAAAACCATCTTCTTTTTATTGAGCTCTTGTGGAATTGAAACAAGATCAATTTGGAAAACAGACTGGAACCAGAACAAACATTTAAAAATTCATGCCTCTTACACAATGCCTGGATGCTTTATTACCATGCAAAATGTTGTAGAGGATAGTGAAGCCAGCTGAGAAGATTAGCTCTCATCTCAGTGTCTCTCTTTTAAAACGCGGGCATTTTACACCACAAAGCAAACAGCATTGTCAATGACCAGACACACCTCTCAAACACACTCTTCAGTCTCCTGCGAACCTAGGAAGAAGTATCAGAGCATTCTGGCCCTCACAACCAGAGGATAACCAGTTCATCCCCAAGGATATCAGATTCTTCTGCACAGAGAGAATCTGAAGAAAATATGGAAGAACCACATGAACACCCACACTGGCATAAATTACAAAAACCATGCCCAAACCTCTTTATAGTACATCAATTGCACACTGCTGCTTGTCTAAAACACCAACTGGCGTCTCTGTGTTCCAGTGTTGGCTGAAAAGGTGCAGATTACAATACTGAAGATGACTGGACCAAGCATCAGTCAGCTTCTAGAAGTGACTCCATGATCCCATACTCTTTCATTTTCTTCATGAAGAATATGGAATTAATTCACAAATTGGAGCGTTCTAATTGGTTAGGAGTTGAGCAGAAAATTACGTCAACACAACATTGAGTGGATTAACAGATAAGGAACAATTGAAACCCAAAAATTTTAACTCATCTTTGTGGAAGAGGTAGCTGATAGACTCTCATTGTCATTAAATTCACATGACATAAAGCTCTGCAGAAAAGTTTCAAGAACTGCATGTTCATTATAATGACTGAGAAATGTTCTATTTTAATCACCAGAATCTTTGCCAAGGGGAGAATTTGTGATTATCGAGAATTCTTCTCAAATGGACGGTTTCCACAGACTCTGCAGTTCTGTCTTACACCGTGTTCCCAACCAGATCATATTCAAGCAAAAAGCAATTTGTCTGTTCACACTTGAGGCAATATTGCTGTGTGAAATGACAGGATCATGACCAATTAGAAAGCATTTGGTGTTTTAAGGTATGTCTGAGCACAAAAAGAGATGTTAGTCAGAATGTGACTATAATGAGATTGATTTTGTGACCAGGGGCTGAAGAGATAGAAAACGCAGAAGGAACTTATCACAATTGTTGTCTACGTATAGGTGATGGACAAATTAACCAACATGTGGTTCAATATATACACATGAACCAAGCTGCACAATTAAGACAACACTTTTAAGGCTATGTATTGACAAATCATCTCACTCACTTGTGCAAATCTCTATAAGCAGGATACCAAAAGACGGTGGTTTGCTCTTTACAGGTAGGAGGAGAGACACTGCCTCGTGTGGAGGAGTTCAAGTATCTGCTATATTATCCTATATTGCTATATTTATGTTAGGCAAACAATTCAGCAAATTCAAAAATATTGTGAAACCTGCCACTCATCTCCTCCTTCACCCGACCCCTGGGGCATCTGCTGCAGGTGTTGCGTCCATTGACACATGTCCCCTGTTCGGGCTGGACCCACCCGGGTCCATGGGCGAAGGCCCGGCCACCAGGCACTCGCTTTCGTGCCCCGCCCCCAGGCCTGGCTCCAGAGGGGGACTCCGGTACAAGTTGTTCGGACCCAACATGGGCATTAAGTCCCCAAAAACATAGCTCCTAGGATCACTGGGGCACGCAAACCCCTCTACCACAATAAGGTGGCGA
>SOMO01000057.1:1607668-1619311 GCA_028128575.1 Paedocypris carbunculus
TATATATATATATATATATATATATATATATATACGTGTATATATATAATCACACACACACACGTGTGTGTGTTTTTAGGATTATTGTATTTATATAATTTTTTTTAAATCAATATAGCCTATTTTACACTTACAGTTGAAACTGTGATGTCCAGGGACATAATTTAGTCTGTATAAGAGTATATTTCGTTTTAGCTCAATGAAATGTCTTGCTTTACGGTCTGTACTTTCAGGCTGACTCAGAGGTCCTGTTTTTATACTGGTTCCGAGTTTTATCACCCTCTATTATCATTCTTTGAGTAGGTGACTACTCTTCTCCTGGGATGCTAGATCTTGCAGAAGTACAAGATTACCTCTGTCACACAGATACAATTCACAGGTATTCTTGTTCGTTTCTTTAAGAGAAAGAGACTTACGTATTTCTGTCAGCAATTAAAGTATCAATGCAAATGATAGATTTAGTTTTTATTTTATATTACTGCAAGTGGTTTGCAGAGAAGAATGAACTCAACAAAAGATATGAAGTGCATCACAATAACATCAGGTTTGTGAGAATCTCGAGGAACTCGGACAAACAACGTAAGTTCTTAGAATTGGCCCACTCTAATCACTATCCCACGGTGATTGACCACGCAAGCACTATATCACCCGGGGAACCAGGAAGCATGGCCACTTTCTGGAGGATGACGTCTCGACGGCTGATGCTCTCTGAGATTCGATGATTATGTGCTACTGTAGCAGGGCCACTGGTTCGTGGAGACACAGGAGGCAGGATACGTGGGTATGAAAGTACAAAATAAATTTATTAAACACACAATTTAAAAATAGTCCCAAGACTGATCTTTTAAAAAAAGGACATACAACACGACACACATACGCGCGCACTCGCAACACACCTCGGCAGGCGTTCCTGGTCGACCAATGGGTCGTTTCAGCACCCGTACCCGGCACGCCACACACTCCACCACACACCCGGAGTGAATCAGTAACGTCAATTGGTACACACTGCAATTAGTGCTCACACGCCCACCACCAACGCGACCGACCAGTCGCCAGGCTTCGCTTTCTTTGGCGAGTACGCCCATACACACACTCACACGTCCCACGCAACCACCGGACTTAAGGTGACTTAAGATCAGACACCTGCGCGCACACACACACAAGCACGTTTCGGGATCGACGCGCATCGGGTCAGACACACACACACACAAGCACGTCTCGGGACCGACGCACTACAGTTCACGCACATGTACGCGCGCGCACACACACAAGCACGTTTCAGGACCGATGCACCACGGGTCACGCGCACACACAACCACACACACACATCCCGGCAGTCCCAGGAACCGAACAGGGTGGCAGGAAACAGGATCGATCACTAAAGGGGTGGAAGCAAAACAGCGCCTCGTGATGGCCACCACCGTCCAAGCACCCGCCCTCCCCACCCACGGTTAGCGGCGCCACACGATCGCACACTCTCTGTAGCCTCCACGCGTCCTGACGTAGAGCAACGCTCGCGCCGCCACGAGGGCGCAGGAATGACGTATTTTCGCTCCGGTGCGCGAACCATGCTCTCGTGGGATCTCACCAAATATTTCCCTCGCGTCGCTCCACCGCCGTGCAAGAACCAACCGGCTTCCCAGGCACAAATCACGCCCGCGGGGAATCCAAGTGGCGCCGCACTTGCAACGCCGCAATCCCTCACACAGCCAACCACTGCGTGCAAAGCAGTCGCGCCGCTCACCGTATGCACACCATGACGGACCGGTGGTGGCAATCAAAACAAAACCCAGGTGCCCCTAGAGCGCCTTAAATAAAATACCGGTCTCTTTCATTGGGCTGGGTTTCTGTCAGCTTACTACACTACGCTTTATGGTTTTTACAAATAGTAATGCAAAACGTCTTTATTTACATCTTTTCATTTTCTATTCATGGATTCATACATAGTCTTACTACATTCTATTCCTACTCAGAGACAGATTAGGTAAAAAAATATGCAGAAGCTTTAAAAGGCTGTTATTATCATCATCAACATTCAACTTGTATGTTCAGCCATAATGAGGAAAAGTGATGCAACAGAAGAAAGCCTTTTTTCAGAATCATCTTTTAAGATCAAAGTTCAATGCTTCTGTAGCCATTAAAGTAGTTTTGACGAGGAACTGAATTCTTCTCTGGTGCTTCAAATTCATGAAGTCTGCAATCACTGTTTCAGGGAATAAAGCAGAAGTTAAAAGCCTGGGATGTTTTCGAGGTGTTTGAAGTATTTTTCTTTTAGGATGGTTTTCAGAGTTAGGCAATGAACTTTAACCGACAAATGCATCATTTTTTAAGTAATAGGTTAACTTATTTTAAATTATAGGAATGAACAAGTAAAGTTCTGAATAAATTTGAAAATATTGGATTAAACCAATGGATGTATAAAGAATAAGTAAAGGGGTACATGGCTGAATCAATAATTAAAGGATAAATAATTGCACAGATGAATGAAACAAGCTAATGAATAAATGTAAAGACAGAGTGAAAAAAGGATGAATCAGACTACGAACTAATTATTGATTTGATAATAAATTAATAAAATTTTACACAGATGAATGAAATGGATCAAAAATTGTATAAATAATTTGTAAAACAAGCTAAATTAATTTAGTAAATGATTAAATATAAGAAATTGATGAATGAATGACAAGTGAGAAATAAAATAAGAGAATTGACGAATGAGCATAGAATAAGTGAAACTGATAAACAGATGAATGAGGGTAAATGAATAAGGAGGGATTAGGCACTAACCTTCCATCGGCATCATTTTCATCAGCTCCACCCCCTCGTGTCAGCTGCCTGTCAACATCATGGCTGAGTGAGTATTCAATGATTTCCTGCACCTGATCTTCGTCCTCAAGCACAAAACTGTAATATTAGATTACAGACTCTTCACTGTCAGCCATTCCTATCATCGATCATCGTGCGTGACAGGATTGATGGGTGTTAAAAGTGTACTCGATCAGGGTTTTATCCCATTGGTGGCACAAGTTCTATTGTCTTTGTCAAATTTGGCCTTCAGAAAAAAATTCTGTACACAGAACGTAATATAAAGCTAAAACTTCCAACTGTACAGCTACAATGTTACAGTATATCAGCTAAATTGCCTGTACCAGTCATAAATAAACACGTTTTTAGTTATCTCATCAGTAGCTCAAATTAAAGTCCACAATGATTATTCATTTTAAAGCAAATTACCTCTGTGAAGTTGGCACTCAGTCAAAATAAAGTTTTTTTTTTTTTTCAAAATAAGCAAATTTTAAAACATATTTTATAATCTTCCACCCCACTAACACACAAACATTTGTTCCAGTTTGCGCCAAAATATTTCAAGGCTGCATATATTTTCCAACTCAAGATAGTATAGGGATTTAAACAGTTGTAGAGACAAAGGCAGTGGTTATATAAATTCCTTTACTATCAGACTCTCACATGTTTCGATGGCATTACTTCCATCTTCCTCAAAGTCACTAGGTGGATTGTGACATGAATAAAAACAGCTGTATTTGTATGGGTTCTCTGAGGTCTCCCCTGAAGTCTCCTCATTGGAAACAAAGTGTAGAAAGTGTATCAGGCTAACTGGCCGTTTTGCTAGTGTTAGTTCTTGAGTTGTCAGACTGACAGAGGGAAAGTTACTCATGTACCTGAAAGTTTTTTTAAAGCTCATGTGGTAATGTATTCATAACCAGCATGAACATCATTGATATGCATGACCTTTGAGGTCTGGAATACATTAGCAAGATCATTTGTCATTATCTGAAAAATGAAGCAATAGTAGCAGAGAACTCCACCTTTCTCTCTCCCTCTCTCTCTCTCTCTCTCTCTCTCTCTCTCTCTCTCTCTCTCTCTCACACACACACACACACACACAAAGACAAGTCACAAATTTATTTTATTTACACTAATCAAATAAAATAAATGTCAAACATTCTCACTCAAACTATTACCCTTAGTCATCAATCTATCTGTGCCACTTATTCAGTCGTTACCTAATTCACTTACTCTAATAGTCTCTCACACACTCAAAACTCATTTGCTTTCACAAACTCTTCCACACACCCGAATCAGTACTCTTTATTCTCAAGCTCATTTTTTCCACTCAATCATTTTCATTGTCTTGCACAGTTTTTTGACAAGCTTCAGCTTTCTGATGGCCTTTGCGATAATCTTGAACACTCTCTCCTTCATTGAAGATCAGCTGACTCTCACCTATTTTCATTTCAATTTCATATTTTATTTTTTTTCAGTCATTCTTTCAAGCACCCTCACACATCACTGTTTTTGTAACAACAAAAAAAAACAAAAAAAAGTTTAGAAGATAAAAACATGAGGCAATCTGTCTCAGTTCACTTTTTTAACTGTGTTTTTCTAGAGGGTAAAGAAGACAATGAAACGCAGATTTGTTTTCACCTGCGATAGATCACGCTGCGGCTTTGAGGCGATTGGCAAGTAAATGACAGGTCTTTCAGCTTCTGTAGCTCAGATGGAAAACTACACAGAATTTCTTAAGTGACGAAACTATTCCAACACACTGAGGAAAGTTCGGATGCATGTGCTTCCTGCCTCATCTGGAACTCAGAAGTACAGAAGGAATTATGCTGTCATAACGTACATTTTTTAAATGTCTTTACTCCAAATAAAGTTGCAAGTTGGACTTGTGGGCGCATGTTTGAACTTGGTCTAGTAGGCCCTTACAACGGAAGTGTACTTAACAAAACACATTCAGAGAAACCTTTAGGTCAAACCTTGATTAAAAGGACGGTTTGGTAACTGCAGATGGTTAGTAAGAACAACACTCTCTTTCAGACATGTCGGCTGACAGATCATTTTTCTTCTTTTACAAATACTGCAAATCATCTTTTTATTTTCACCTTAACTCAAGATGGATCAGCATCAACTAGCTAGTCTTGAAGTTATTCAAGATAAACGGCCATAGTGTGAAATTTCATGAAGCCATTTCAAATCTTCTCATTTACTTAAAAGTATTTTTTACATACTCGGTGATTTAATCATTTTGTCTTTTAATTGACAACATGTTGAACGATCAGCTGACTCAGATGTGAGACTGTCACACCACTTGCTGAGGTAAAGAAAATACTAGACAAATAACTAGAAAAAAATTGTTTTAGCTAGATAGCAAATATTCTGATTGCAATTTATTTTGTAACTGTTTCTTAAAGTTACAAAAATAGGAAAGATGCACACCCAAGCACAAAAAGTTCTTAGTTAATGGCCTTCAGATAGCAATAGTAACTAACCACCACAAGGGTGCATTGAGTGTAGGCAATATATGCTAATACCTCTCCACTTATTCCACTTTTTAATATAAAAAGACAAAGAACGAGATTTTTTTCCCTAAGGCACATGTCCTATTAGTTCTTTATTCTTCTTTCCCCTGACTGTTGGTCAGCTGTGAGGCTCAATGGGGTGTGAAAAACCTCTCTGCCTCTCTTCTTTCCACTATTAGTTCTAATTAGCACAAAGTTGCAGCCATTATGTCCAGATTGACTCTCAGAGTGGCTGTGTGTTCTTTATTTAGGCTATTAAAACTCCCAACACCTCATTTTTCAAACTGAGAGAGCAGTATTACTCTTCAGGGATGAGCAAAAAGCTGGAGGAGAAGGAGATGGAAAGAGTGAGAACAAAAGAATATAAATGAGAGCTCATGAAACTTGCTAGATCATTCTTAGCGTCATAGATTGACCTTTTAAACTTGGTTACTTTAATTGACGACTCAGTTGTAAAATGTATAGATTTAAAAAACAAAGACAATTCATATAAAGCTGATTAATAATTGTAGACTTTTTCAATGGTTACATATGTAGTATTGATGATTTTGGCAAAACAAACCAGCCTAAGCCATTATTTGTAATATGAAATTAAATGATCTTTTAAATGAACAATGCTGTAATTTCTTTTTTACATGAAGAAATATTAGTTGCTGAAAATTTGTGTTGCTGTGACATTTCTACACGACTGCCACCCAAAACACAATGCACCAATCCCTTTTGTCCCCTCCTGTGGGTGGTGAGGCTGCTGGAGGGTGATTTCACGTTGCTCTTTCGGGCTAAGCCCGGTCGGGTCCCGTGAGCAAGAGCCAGGCACCAGACGCTCGAATACGTGCCCTCGCCCCGGTGACGCCAATCTCATTTTGTTGTTCATAAGGGGGTTTGCCACTAGGAACTGTTTGCCATGGGTGACCCTTCAGGGGGCTTTTTGGCTCCCGACAACATAGGTCCTAGAATAATATGGGAACCCCCCACCACTATAAGGTGGCAGTTCACGGAGGGCTGACCTCGACTGGGGACATAATGGGATGGTGGAAGTAATACTTTGAGAACCTCCTCAACCCTTCTGACTTGCCTTCTATAGCAGAAACTATAGAAGCAGAGGCGGACGACTAAGAGGCGAATTCATTTATCACCCTGACTTAAGTCACTGAGGCTGTCAGAAAACTCCTCAGTGGCAAGGCTCCGGGTGTGGATGAAATTTGTCATGAGTACCTCGAGTCTCTGGATGTTGTTGGGCTGCCATGGTTGACACGCCTAGGCAACATCGCATAGAGGTCAGAATCAGTAACCTTGGAGTGGCATACCACCCAAATCAAATAAAATCAAATCACTTTTATTGTCACATCACTGCAACGTGTGAGCTGTGGTGAGTGAAAAACTTAGGTGCAAACAACACCCTTGGGGTGGTTCCCATTTTTAAATTAAGGGGACCAGAGGATGTGTTCCAACTATAGAGGGATCAAACTCCCCAGCCTCTCTGGTAAAGTCCGTGCCAGGGTGATAGAGAGGAGAATTAGGCCGATAGTTGAAACTCAGATACAGGTGGAACATTGCGCTTTTCATCCCGGTCGTGGAACATTGGACCAGCTATACACCCTCACTAGGGTGCTCGAGGGTTCATGGGAATACGATAATCCAGTCTACATGTGTTTTGTGGAAATGGTGAAGGCGTATGAACGTGTCTCTTGTGGAGTCCTGGGTGGGACCCTCATATGGAGTATGGAGTGTGGGACCCTCTAATAAGGGCTAAAATAAGTAAATAAAGTTCCCTGTATGACCATAGCAGGAGTTTGGTTCGCATTGCCAGCAATAAGTCAAACCTGTTCCCAGTGAATGTTGGGCCCCGTCAGGATTGTCCTTTGTCACCGGTACAGTTTCATGGACATGATTTCTAGGCACAACCAAGAGACGGAGCGGATCTGGTTTGGGGGCCACAGGGTTTCATCTCTGCTTTTTGCAGATGCTGTGGACTTGCTGGCCTCCACAGACCGGGACCTACAACATGCACTGTGCAGTTTGCAGCTGAATGGGAAAAGGCTGGGATGAAAATCAGCACCTCAAAATCTGAGGCCATGGTCATAAACCTGAAAAGGATGGTTTGCTCTTTACAGATAGAATAAGAGATCCTGCCTCAAGTGGAGGAGTTCAAGTATATCCGGGTCACCCGTTAGGAACTCGGAGTAGAGCCGCTTCTTCTCCACATTGAGTGGAGTCAGCTGAGGTGGCTAGGGCATCTACGTATTTTGGATACCCTTGGAGGGTCTCCCATGGGACACGTTCCGAGCAAGGGGGAGGAGGCCAAAAGGAAGACGCAGGAACGTTGGCGAGACTGTGTCAAAGCTGGCCTGGGAATGCTTCGTGTCCCCCTGGATGAGCTAAAGGAGGTGGTGAAGGAGAGGGATAAGCAGAAGAGGATGGAGGGATGGATATAGAAATAAAGAATATTATCTTATAGTGACTTGAACTGACAACAGTATATTTTATGCTCACAGCATGTCAAGAATGACTAAGCAAATCATCTTGGATTTGAATTCTAATAAATGGCATGTTCAAAAAAAAAAAAAAAAACAAGGTACAGACAGTACACACTAATTTAGGCCACTTCCTCTACTGCCTGCACCACCTCCCCATGTTTCCTTCACCCTCATACTAACTCACATTGTGTATTGGAAGAAGATGAAAGCTATGTTACTGAGAGATAAGGTGCTCTGTTTCAAGACGAAAAAGTCTCAAATGAGCCAAGAAATTCCTGTTTGTAACTGTGTGTTGCTGCAATGTGAACTGCGCTTATTTCGCCAATACCTACTAATTGCCAAAAAAACCAAGACGTTTCTGCCTACATATATTAGTCTGATTATTGTTGTTGTTGTTGTTCTATGCCTATGATGCATTGACATTTCATGTGCTGGGTTTGGTCGGTCTGAAATTAGTTTTGGGTTGATTTTAGGCTATGGACCTTTCTAATGTGCCTGCTTATCTCATATGACTGCTTTCCTTTTCCCTGTGACGCTTTCTTTGGCTTTGATTCCTCTATTTCTGAGGAAAATTTGATTTGTTTGAAGCGCCTGACAGAGTTCATATGACTTGTACCTCAGGCAGCAGGACTGTGAGAGCAGCCACAGTCTGTTTTATCAAAAGCCAACCCGCTGTTCTCTCTCATCTCAGCTCTGATGAGACACCATGTGGTTGATAGGAGTCCCATCAACAGCCAGCGTGTGTAGCAATCTTATCTACTACTGATTGATCAGGACAAATAAGTCAGAAGTGTGATTTTTGTATAATGACAAACATTTTTGTATTCACAACTGCGTCTTAGGATCTTGCAAGATTTCTGGCCATTTAATATAAAGTAAAGTAAAGTGAGTGAGATTGTCTAGTAATCCATTTTTATTATCATTTGACCCATCTAGTAAAGTGAACGCACACAAATCCGGAGCAGCAGGGGCCAGTAGCTTGCCCAAGAACACTTTTAGAACTACATTTGTAGAACTAGATAAGGGGGTATTCGAACCTGCAACGTCTTGAACACAAGTCCATTCCTCTGGACATCAACTGCCAATGTTATTGCTTCTGTCTATCCATTGCCTGTTCAAGTTTATTTATATAGCGCTTTTCTCAGTCCCAGACCAACGCAAAGTCGCTGTGCGGAATTAAGAAAAACATTGAAAAATAGAAAAGTGTTCATTAATTAATTCATCCAGCTTTCTATATACAGTATCTGTCTATTCACCATGAATTTAAAGCCAGATTACTTTTCAGTATTTCCCTAACACTCCTCTTTCAGTTTTTGTCTTTTCAGTACACGATTGTCTTTTTCCTAACTCCTGACAAACACACAGTCAGAAATACTAAATCACCCACGAACACACGCACGTACACACACACACACACTTTCTTTAGTTCCTGTGTTTGTGTGTATTTCACAACAATTTAGAAGAGCCTCTTTGGCTTTTTGCACAGCTCATGGTGAGAGATGAGAAAGAAAGCAGACCCAGAGCTCTCAAATGCACCATTATAGAGAATGTGACCGCCGGTTTATGCGATGCTCAGCAAAGTCCAGAGACATCCACAGTTAACAAGCTCATTTACATGACTCGATATAGGCCATTATCAAAGCCTGAACTGGTATTAAATTATAAATAATATTTTTACTGGATAGGTTTAGAAAATTGAAACTTTTAAATATGATGATTGATGATGTTGTCGGTTTGAATTCATCGGTAAGTGCCACTGTGGGTTCTTTATCTTCTCTGTCTTATTTAAATTGAATACACTGTTTATTTGTTTGAAACACCATTACATTCATTTTCACAACCAACACTATTAAATGTTTGGGATTTTACCGTGCTCCAAGTGTGTGAGTTACATCATCGTTAAAAAAAGAATCTGAATGAAAATTAGAAATAATTCCAATAAAAAAAAAAAAACATTTAAATTTACATTTTTTAATACATCAATAATAACATTGGAATTGAGTGTGAAGTGAACTGTGAAGTCCTGGAACGTGTCTTCAACCTGAGCCTCAAGCTGAGAACGGTCCCACAACTCTGGGAGACCTCCTGCATGGTACTAGTGCAGAAGACACCACAGGCCAAAGACCTCAGCAGATTCAGACCAGTGGCTCTCATTAGTCTTATCTCTGGAAAGACTAGTCCTGGGTCGCCTCAAATCTGCTGTGGGAACCTACCTGGACTCACTGCAGTTTGCCTACAGACATGACATGAGAGAAGAGGATGGCATCATCTTCCTTCTGCATAAAGCCCTTTCTCACCTGGAGAGATCCAGCAGAAGTGTGAGGACCATGTTCTTTGATTTCTCCAGTGCCTTCAACACCATCCAGCCGGTGTTTCTGGAACACAAACTGGAGGAGGCTGGTGTTAACTTATCTGACGGAGTGGGTCGTGGACTATCTGACAAACAGGCCACAGTTTGTGAGAGCTGACACTGACCTGCAGTGTGGGGGCTCCACAGGGGACTGTACTGGCTCCTTTCCTCTTAACCCTCTACACATCAGATTTCAGACACAACACGGACGACTTTGTCCTGCAGAAGTTCTCTGACGCCTCAATTGTTAGTTTAGTCATGAACGATAACGATGCTGAGTACAGAGGACTCACTCAGGACCCGGACTTTGTGAACCGGAATCGCCTCCTGGAAAAAAAAAATAGATGGCAGTGGATTTTCATCGGTGGCAGTAGCAGGAGGTTGATGAGAGAAGGGTCCTGGATAAACTGTCATCCATCCTGGACAAGAATTCTCACCCACTGAGACTCACTGTCTGCACAGGACAGCAACTTCAATGGCAGACTGATCCACATCGCTGTGAGAAGGAGAGATATCGCAGATTTTTCCTACCTACGAGACTCCACAACTGGAACTGAAACTGGAGTTATCATGTGCAGCGCTATTTATATATGGTTTTTGTTTGTTCATTGTGTTGTGTGCGGTGTGTTATGGTTAAGTTTATTTTTTTATAGTGTTTGCAGTGTTATTCGCGTTTATGTTAATGCATGAACAAGCCGTTAGCGCGGATCTACCGGATGCAATATGTCTGTCTGTTCAAATATTAATGATTGTATTTAGTTTGATCTTACCTATTACAGTGTTGTTTTGTCTCTGTTAAGGTCGCGGCGTGTCTAATGCTTCTTTATTTTTGTTGTTGAGCTAATAAAAACTTATATGCATGTCTGCCTGCAGAACCACTGTTGAAAGAAGGAAACAGGACACAACGCACACACAAAAAAAAGATGACGTATTTCCGTTTATTTGTGATTTCTCCTTAAAATGTGGAAAAATGGGCGTTTGTTTGAAGAGTCTCCTGTGAAGGCCACCATCAGCGACTTAATTATGCTGATGTTATTTCCAGACTGAGCTGACAGAAATGAAATCACATGCACACACCTGGGGCCTGAGCCGGGGTCTATCTGAGTCTCACAGAGCTATAGCTACTCGCACACACAATTGAAGGATGCGCTCTGATTACAGATGCAATTAAAATCAGATCAAAACAACTCTAACTGGCATTTCATAAGCTTTGATTCAGAGATGGAAATGAATTTAATCAAGAAACTGCTTTGCTTTGGAAAACTGTCACATTTAAATACCACAGCTTTTTGAATAACCAATAATGTACAATGCCTAATGTAATTTTAAAAGATAATGATCACCTGAAAATCAAACAACTTAAATTCCAAATTTAACACACTATTATCTTTGTTATTTTTATTGAAGACTGGTGTTTGAGGTTAATTGTTACTCCTTTATTTAACATTTTTACTGGCCTATTTAACTTTATTTTTAATTTTTTTTTTTGTTT
>SOMO01000057.1:1619776-1630308 GCA_028128575.1 Paedocypris carbunculus
ACACACAAAAGTGGAGAGGATGTAGAAGTTACTCACTGAATTTTCTGCAGTGCTATAAAAAACTGCAAGATCTTTCTTAATTTTAATAATATGTCCTTAGTCTTTTGTAACTCAATGGCAAGCAAGTCTCTTTGGAGGTTTTTTTGGAGGTGTATGGAGATTTGGCACAATATTAGAAGACGCACAGCAAATGTTGCCATGTACACTGTAAGGAGTAAATTGTAAACTCAGAAATGTGTCAAGCTGTGGTCCAGTGGTAGGGAAAGGTCTCGATTTCAAGAGGTTGCATATAAAGAGCACAGTGTCTAGTGATCTTACTGGCACACTCACTCACTTAGTGGTCCTAGGGCAGGGGTGGCCAACCCTTGGCTCTTGAGCCTCATGCTGCTTGCAAAGCCTTAAAGAGTTAAAAACTCTTTAACTAGTTTCATGCGGCTCTTCAGGAGCTTTCACATGACATGAGTCAAATGATGATGACATGAGTCAAATGATTATGACGATGTTAACTGTTAAAAAATAACTAATATTATCATGTTGGTGTGGTTTTTTTCATTAAATCTGAGCAGCTGAGCTGAGCAGAGGTCTGTGTGTGCGTGAGTGCATCCAAGATTAAGGAATGGGATGATGTTTATGTGTGCCCATGTGTATGATGTGGCTCTTTGCAGTAAAACATAAACCTACTAGTTGGCCCCCCGTCCTAGGGTTTTGGACCAAATGGTGCCTCACTGGGCCCCGGACTCCAGTTTGGACATCTAAAGGTGATCATTGTCCGTTTTCTTTTCTAAAATAACATTAAATAAGTTTAAAAAGTAAGCAGTTGCCAGATATCCTTGATAATTGTCTTTAAACCATCTCTGAACAAAGCAAAGACACCAGCTGGGGTAAAATGCCCATGATACATTGACACTGTTTTGCCATCACCCCTGCCCTCTAGTGGTTTAGAATACTTTAGTTCAACTTTCCTTAAAATACACAATTTGTACATAAAACATGTTTCAAAAATCGATTCATATGTATACATATCTAAACGCACACACAGTTCAGGCATGAAGGCATTCGAGGCGCTCTATTTTATATAATTTTTTCTGCCACAAAGTTTATGATGGCAANCTCTCTCTCTCTCTCTCTCTCTCTCTCTCTCTCTCTCTCTCTCTCTCTCTCTCTCTACTCACCTGCTGGTGTAAACAGAAAGCCTCTGTATTTGCGGGTAATCTGGCACCTGCAGGTTTTTGTTCAGTGTGGCCACAGGGTTCTCTTCTCAGACTGATAAAATGTTTAATGCAGTTCCGTTCCCCCACGATCCGCTGCTGTGACTGATTCTGATTAAAACAAGCACTGCTGTGAACAGATGTGTTCTAGCTGTTTTCTGCAGTCCGGTATCCTTTGTTCAAAAAGGACGTAAAACTATATTACATTTTTATGGGAGTATTATATTCATTTTTACAATTTAACAATTTCCTTTGTGAATCTTTATCTGTTTTCTTCACTACTGCGGATATTTATGTAGAACAACATTTTAATTGTAATATTAGGGATATTTCTAGTAAAAGGAAAAAATCTAACATTTTAGTTAATTTCACATATATAATGTAGAAACAAGGCTTCATAAAAGCCTCCCGAGATGTTTAGGTTTTAAACCTGATTAAGTGAGAAGTTACGTAACTCCTAGATCCAATATATTACTGTCTTAGATCCTGATCTCAAGCATTTTGCAAAAGCCAAGCGCTTATAACTGTCCTAGCTGGATCAAAGTGTGAAAATGGCAAGAAAAACGTAGTGCATGTGATTTAAACTTAAATTAGAAGTGTCTAATCCTGAGGGAAATGGTTTTAATGAGCTCAGTCTCGTCCTTCTATAATGAAACTCATTGAGGGATTCTAGAATCGTGTGGCACAGACAGTGTTCTTATTCAGAGCCATAATTCATCTTCTTTCCAGCAGTTACGTGACCTGATTATGGCAGCGTCACACTCACACGCCACCCTCCTTAATTGCAGTCGTGATGATTCCATATTCCTCCAAACATCTGTGCAGAAATGAGCTTGTTAATGCTGCTAACATAAAATCAGATTAATTAGTCTTGCGAGCATCTGTACAGGGGCGCGACAGCTACTTCTTATTTCTTTGTCATGCCCATCCTAATGATTTTAATAGCTGGCTTTTATACATTTTGTTCTCTGTTTGTTTTCACTGATGCTGTAGTTGAAATATAATTAAACACCACCCATAATCCTCTTTTTCGAGTGTTCTACTGTGCAAAAAGGCTGTTATGAAAGGTTACCATCCAATGTGAGTTTGTGAATTTGTAAGCAAGCAAGATTATCTAAAAAGGAATAACAGAATATTTCTTGATATTTAGTTTTTTTTAAACTATAAATTGTTAACATAAAAAATTTAATAACAAGAAGAAAAATAGAAAAATAAGGAAAACATTTTTTCATGTTTCTACAAAAACTAATATACACTTCATATTTTTTGTTTTTGTTGTTTAAAGATTTGATGTTCGTAATGTACTGTCTTAAAATCCTAGTCAGATGCTCACAAACACCAGTATATCACTTTATCTACACACACAACCTCCATTATCGTTCCGGACACACTGACGCATTAATGCGACAGGATTAGGATGCTGAGACTGAATCGAAGAGGCACGATGGAATGTTGAAACAATAGTCATCATGATGAGAATACAGAGAGAGTGTTGTATTCCGAATACATACACCTTTCCCGTCTGTTTGCTCCGCACACCAGCTCCCCAGATAAAGCTCAGAACAAGAAGTATGGAGAAAATTGAATAGCTCAGAATATTATTGGCACAGAGAAGGCTTTCAACCAGGAAATTCCGGAGAGGAAAGGGCAATGTTTTTCTTATTTATATGTATCCACATTTATATGATCAGGTTCATAGATTGGTTCCCAGTGCATTTGTGGTTGCCGTCATATTGTGTCATGCAATGTAATAATGTGTTGTTATTATGGATCTATGGCGTTTAAAGAGAAACATACACAGCATATGGGCAAAACTGTTCAATCTGTTGATGCTTTACCAAATTGTTTAAACGCTACACTACTGCAGGAATGGAATCTGTACTGCAAGGTCACCCACTTTCCACCGGGTTTGGTGACAGACTTGCAAGCATACTAACATAAAAAACCTGCAATAACTGTCGGAGCTAGTCACCCGAATCCCAAGTCCCCATCCACTTTTCCCCGGACATGTCCTCTTTTTACGTCTTGTCCAGGGCGTCCGGACGGGTTTTATAAATTCACGAAATGTCCGGGCTTCACTCTTTTTCATTACGTGGGTTTAGGACCATTACACGTGTGGGCAAACTGATCAACGCTTTGCACACAAATCATGGCACTACTTTTTTGCGCAATGATAATTGCGCACACCTAGATTAGATGCTGCTTTGTGTAAAAAATTGTTTAATATTTTGTAGTCTAAAAGACAAGTTTTTACAGATTTTTATTTATGTTGCGCCGATTGTCCTCTTTTTTGGAAATCAAAATATGGTCACCCTACCTACCTCTAAACCAGCAAGAACAAAGAATAGGTTTCCTACTGCAAGACCTGTAATCTGCATCCTACACACCTCAAAATCAACTTAACGGAACAGAGCTAATGAATACTACGGATGACCGATTCACATCACACTCGATGGACACAACATTGCCTTTGTCGACAACTTCAAATGTGTTGGTTTGATGATATCTCCAGCTCACCAGACATCCTTGTGCGTAGAAAACAAGCAGAGGAATCCAATCTAGAGCTCAAATTTAAGCTCAACTTCAAGTTTATTTATATAGCGCTTTTCTTAGTTCGAGACCAACGCGAAGTCGCTATAAATTAGTGAAGATCAATCTCATGCACAACTATTCAAATGGTCGTGGGTTTCTATGTATTCATTTTCACACCGCATTAATAATCCACTTAGAATGTAATATTCTGGTCTTGACTATGTATTGCTTAAGGATTTCTGTAGGAACTTTTGAGCAGTAAAAAATCCTGCTTTGGTAGACATCCTTTTTGCAATAGGTCTTGTTATTGGGAAAAAAAACAGTACCCATCCTTTTCGGACAAAAAACCTTACAGCGGATTCTCAGGCATAAAAGCTCAGGACATGTTATCTTATCCCACAAAAATCATGTCTTACAAAAGCACAAATACATGCAGTAGCAGTCAATAGTGGACAGTTTAGGAACAGTCTGCTTTCACTTGAAGGTTTGAATAATTTTCTTTCGGTGATCGTTCTTTCTATTTGTGTAAATGTTTTGAAGGCCAAGTCAATACCATTGAAATATTTGCCACTGAAATACCATTTAAATAAACCATTTAAACCCTCTGGTTTCTCGTCTGAGAGTTCTGTCACAATTTTTTCCTAATTTTCCCATTATTTTCAGTAGCTACTCTATATGGACATGATAGACACTTCTTAGTGGCACTCATTCTTCTCTTCTCTACATGTTAATAGTTTTAAACATATAAATAATAATTTCAATGTGTGCAATAATTTTAAACATTTTTTACTTTTTCATATTTCATCTTTTTATTGCTTTAATTAGCGGAAAACCCACACTTTAGCCTAGGGTTTTTGTATTTTTGCTTTTGTGAAGCATTATGTTGCACCCTGTTAGGTTTAATATACTGTTAATATGTTATTTACAGCCTGTTTAATAAATTGTGTTGTCACTTTTGGATAGATAGCTTATATGCTTTGCCAGTCTTGAGTGTGAGTCATTGGTAAGAAATGTTGATTTGTCATTTGGATTCATCATTAGATTGCATTTGTCTATTGTGTTGCGATTCAACTGTTTTTTAAATGTTCACAAACTTCATACTGGTTTTGAAAAATGTCACTTTCAGTGATCATTAATTTTAGAATAATTTTAGAACTTATTATCTAACAACCTCTTTTTATTACACTGCTTATATAATGTGAGCCATGTTTCCTTTTTGATACAATAGCCTGGAGATGCAATTAAACTTTCTTTTATCCACAAACCATAATCCAACATTTATCAGTCGTACAGTCAGATGACATATTGCTCATTGTGCTTGTGAGGATAAATGCTATTATGTTAAGGCTTGTCTTATTAAACTCAAAGAATTCAGCCTTTTAAGTGTATCACACTGTAACAGTCCAGCTCCACTGCTCCTCCTGGTGGCCGCCTCAGGAAGCGGCAGGATTGTTAGGAGAACCTGGACAGTCATCTCCTAGTGCTGCACCTGAACCCAATTCATGCTCATCATTTAAGGGAATCATCATTAAGAGATCATCCTGTTGTTAAAGTCACTGATGTCTATATGTCGCCATTGTTTTGGAGTTTCCGCACTCCTTCATGTTTTCAGGTCCTAGTTTCTGTGATTAAAGTCTGCTTTTCGCACTGCCATGTTCTGATCATTCCTGGCGTGACACACACAAAGTAGAATTTGTCCGACACTACATTCAGTGATTTTCCATATTTAGTAAGTAGCTTCTTACTATAATTAATGATTAGTTCCCTTTCATTGGTCACTTTCGTACCACATATGGGAAATTCCATTTTCCCACGAACGCTGAAGTCTAATCAATCACGCAGTAACCCACTGCAGCTGTGCCGACGTTCCCGCCAAAGAGACAGAGTCACTATAAAAGCGGGACCGTCAGCACAGCCCTCAGAACCTTTTTATTCACGACGCTGGTATGTCAAGCAAGAAGTCAACGCGCAGATCTTGTACATCGTGCTCGGAGCCCTTGCTGCCAACTGACTCGCACAGGCTGTGCGTTCAGGGCTTGGGCCACGAGCACGCGCTGGCGGCGCTGGAAAAAACGTCGCGTGCCACGACTGCCGCAAGATCCCCTTTAGCAAGAGTCGACGCAACACGGCCGCAGGTGCGGTCCAACCCGGCCCCTACAGAGGTCTTACCTTGACTTGGAGCGTCGGTCATCTCTTCTTGGGATCGCAGAAAGAGCTGGACGCGCGTGCCGAACGAGGAAATGTCAGCTGACGACGACGCCAACGACGACGACGAGGACTCATCGTGCACGCCACCGGACTGCGTGGCCACCTTGTGAAGCTGCTGAGAATCTTCCCGGAAAAGCCATGCTAGTGGTAATGGCCTTCGCGACGGCGAGCTACGCGGCGGCGCCCCTCCACGGCCAGGCCTCTCTGTTCCAGCCCGCTAAAGCGCGAGGATCCGTGGAGCTGAGGAGGATGGCGCTCGTCACTGACTACGCCCTGGAATACTCTCGCAGGATTGCGGTGAGCTTTGGGAAGACCATGGGCAGGTTAGTTGTGCTCCACAGGCATTTCTGGTGGCCCTGGCAGACATTCGGGACAACTCGCTGCCGGACGCGCCACTTCCCTGATGGGGAATCGCAAACCGGAGACGGCGACTCGAGCGACGCCCGAGTTTTTGCGGCTACGCTCGGACACGTGACGATCCCGTGCGCGGGCGGTAGACGGGATTGGCAATGCAGAGGAAGCCAGGCGGCGGGGGACCGCAACGCCCAGCCCGAGGCCCCGAGGGCACTGTGCAGCTCTCCTGACTTCGTCTGGCTTATAGGAGACATTTCCCTGCCGAGCGTTTGAGCTCACTAGGCGGGAAAGGAGTCTGTTCGGCACAGTTGTGTTCAACGATGAACGTGCTAATAAAGTGTTCTCTGTGTGCTGTGACTCAATGTGCTTGTGTGACTTCCTCCAGAAGCGGCGGAGTTTCAGCGCAGCCTCGGGCTCAGGTAGCATGAACGCGACTGTCCCAAGGCCCCGTGGGCCCTGTGAAGCGCTCCTGCCTATGTCTGGCCCGGAAGAGGGCATATTCCCCGTCGAGCGGGAAGAGAGTCTGTTCGGCGTCAGTTGTGTGTGTTTAATAATGAATGTGCAAATAAAGGCTCTGTGTGCTGTGACTCAGTGTGCTTGTGTGATTTTCTCCTGATGCGGCTGAGTTCCAGGGCAGCCACGGGCTCAGGTTAGTGCTTTCAACCGTTTGTCCTCGGTAGCCATGAACGCGGCGATCGCGGCAAGCTGCTCGGCCGAGGCCCCACTAGCAGGAGAGAGGCTCTCCCCGGCGTATTGCTTACGGGCATGGCGCTACCTCCTGTTTCTCTCCCCGTTGGTGAAGAGCACCATACCCGGAGTTTTGTTCTCCATCCCAGCCGTTTGCGATCGCGGGACGTGCCATGGCTGGAGCAAGAGATCGCGCGATGACTGGAACAGCGGTTTGTACAGCCGTTATTTCTCGTCCCGAAGCGCAACGGCACAATGGGGCCGATTCTAGATTGAGGCCGCTAGAAAAGCGTTAGCAAAATGCTCAAATGCTAACCCTGAAGCATATTCTGGGCTTTGTGCAGCATTGGAGAGTGTTTGTCACAATCGACCTTGCGACGCCTTCTGTCTTTGGCATCGCGCCCCTAACACAGGCGGCTTTTTCAATTTTTGTTTAAATGACAGGGTTTGTTCGTGTACTGCCGTTCGGCTAGCTTTTAGCCGAGGGCCTCATTTTTAAAATGGAGGCCGTGAAGGACCGCTGAGGTTGATGGGATTTCGAGTTCTCCTTGCCTCGACAAGTGGCTGTGACGTCACGATTCCCCGCTACGCTTAGGGCGTAGACGGAGGTGATCCTGCGTCATCTGCGCAGCATATGTTTGAACGTGTTTCTGCGCAAGAACAGGCTTATGCCCTCTTACGTCACTTTCCTTCTCGGAGCAGAGTGGGAATCGTTGTCGATGAAGGACCGCCCACGAAATCCAGAGTTGGCTTTGTTTACGCTGAACCGGAAGAGCTAGCGGCTCTTGGACTAATGGCGGCGAACGACGGCAGGGATGTGCGGTCTACGCAATGCCTTCACAGGCGTTCGTTCCAGTGGTGGCAATTCTCGACCACGGACTGGACTGGTGATCGGACGAGGGTTCGTATTTGCACAGCTTGTCAGTCGTATCGCACCTGAACCATCAAGGGGGTGAGTGATCGCATGCGCTGCAGGACGCGTTCAGAATGTGGGATGCTCTGGATGGACCGAAAGTGGCTGTCGATCCGGGCGGCGCACGTTCCGGGAAGTACAGCGTCGGACCTGACGTGGTCCATGAGGGGTGGAGACTTCACCCTCAGACAGTGGCGCTCAATGGCCTCGCTTCTGGGAAGCTGAAGTGGATCTGTTTGCATCGGAGGAGAGCGTGCACTGCGCAATGTTTCTCCCTGAGGCTAGCACCACTGAAGGGAGACGGGCTGTCCGGTGCCTGGCTGGCCGGTCGAGGTATGCTTGCCCGCCAGTAGGAGTTAATCCTACTGGTTCCTTGCAAGGTCTGTGAGCAGTCGGATGCCATCCTGTTGGTGGCTTTGTTCCGGCCGTGGTTCACAGAACTTGTGAGGATGGCAAAGGGCCCGCCCTGGGAGGTTCCACTGTTCATGGCAGGACGAATCTGGCATCCACAACCGGAGCTCTGGAAGCTGCAAGTGTGGTTGATGGGTCCGGTGTGAGTCGTGCGCTAGCAGAGCGGGCGCTTGGCACCGCCTTAGAGGCTAGGGCCTCTTCTACTCGACGCCTTTATGCTTAAAAGGGGCGTTCTTTGCTGACTGATGTGTGTCTCATGACAGCTGTCCCCAGTCGTGTGACGTGCAGACGATCCTGTCCTTCCTGCAGGAACGCTTGGAGGCGGGCATCACTCCGGCGACACTGAAGCTGTTGCAGCACGCCGCGGTGAGCTGGATTGCTGCTCGCTGGGTAAACACAGGCTGGTGTCTGGTTTCCTGCGAGGTGCTAGATGACTGCGGCCGGTCAGGCTTCGGCTGGCGTCGGTCTGGGACTTTTCCCTGGTCCTGACAGGTTTGGGCGCAGCTCCGTCTGAGCCACTATCAAAGGTCAGCTTGGAGCTGCTGTCTGAGAGGACTGCGTTTTCCTGGCTCTGCCCTGTGGCAGGAGAGTGGAGGATCTTCACGCTTTCTCGGTCAGTCCACAGTGTCTGCATTTTGGCAAAAAGGCTGTATGGAGAGACTGGTTAGATAGATATGCCTTTATTGTCATTACAACATTACATTGCAATTAAATTCTGAGAGATAATCTATACTGTCATGATCCATAATCAATCATGACAGTCACTGAGGGCACATGTTCCTTTCCATGTGGAGCAGCTTGGACATCTCAAGTCTGGCAGAATGTCCGATCGCCAAAGCCAGCTGACGATCAATCTGCTTCTCGATGTTATCCATGCATCTCATACCATTCTCGACGCGGACTGAGATGGATTTAGACAGTTCCTCGGTTCGAGCCATCCGCTGGTGTAATTCCGATGACCGCACGACCACCACCTCCAGGTTTTTCTTTGACTCCGCGTTCGGCAGGGCAGCCAAAATGCCTCTCGCGTCTTTCCTGTTCCGTTGATACACCAGAGCGATACCACCTCCAATCAGTATCAGTCCGATGAAAAGTACCCAAAAGATGTATAAATCTTCCACGTCCCAAACAACGGTTCCAAGCAGACCAAACCCCATTTAGCCCATGGGTCTCGGACATACCCGGCAGCGAGTGTCCCTTGAGGGCAAAGCGGTTCCCCGGGTGATTCCTTTTTTTGGGTGAAAATCTTGTCCAAAGCGCTCAGTGACCAATTTAGAATTTCCATCTTTCCTTCGAAAGCAGAACCAGCAGAGCTCCGAAAAAAGGGAGTAGACAAAAAGCTTGCTAAAGATAAAGCAGAGCGGAGAGCAGAGTTCCGAGGCACATTTATGTTCCCTAGGGCGTGTTCACGCCGTTCAGAGATCGGGTGGTCACCATTAGGGCCTTTGGGTCTGGTGAGTCCCCTGTGTGTCCGGTGCGGACTTTACGAGCCTATGTGGACAGAACGAGTTCTTTTCGGTTGTCGGAGCAGCTGTTTGTCTGCCATGCCGGACCGAGGAAGAGCCAAGCCTTGTCTAAGCAGCGTTTATCACATTGGATGGTGAATGTGATTCGTTTTTTATATGTTTTGCAGAAACAGCCGTGCCCGAAAGGAAGTCCGGGCGCACTCCACAAGAGCTCTGGCGCCGTAATGGATGTGCGGGTCAGAGGCATGGAGATCAGCGACATCTGCCAGGCGGCAGACTGGGCCTCATGCGATACGTTCGCAAGGTTTTATAACCTGGATTTCTCCTCTTTCGCGCCACACGTGTTGTCAGTGGCGGTTCTAGGCATGGGCGAACCGGGCAGTCGCCCAGGGCGGCATTTTTTCAAGTCACGTGGGGGGCGCCACGGGCGCTCGGAAAAAAAAAATATGCGCGGCCGCAATGCGTTTTTCTGTAAAGTATCATACGTTTGTGACGGCGACCCGTGTGTGTCGTGGCAGATAACAAAAAAAGTGAAAAAGGAGGGAGAGGATGAGCGCAAAAGGCAACGCCAACGCACTTGTCAGTGTGTGAGTGTGTCTCTCTCGAGAAGGGAGCAGCCCCGCCCCCGCCCGGACTAAACTACCGTAAGTCTGGGACGGGCGGGGCTTCAACGCATCACTCATTTATTAAGGATGTACACGTCAATTACAGGATTAATTGTCACACTCCTAATAAGCAAACATGTTTTTTTTT
>SOMO01000057.1:1630942-1645160 GCA_028128575.1 Paedocypris carbunculus
TAAAAGAGCGACTCTTCTGACTCCAGGCTCTCTTTGGTGTGAGGCTTCACAAATAAACGAGTCACACAGTGGATTTCAAACGTAGTATTTATTCCACAAACACAAGTCAGCATTAGCGTTCGCTTCTCGGGTGAACTCGGACCTGTTGGCATTTCTCTTAAAGGGGCAGGGCCACGAAAGGGGATGGCCAAAAGGAAACCTTGGCACAGTGATCTCACTGGAAATGGAATCGACCTGCTGCCGGCAATACGAGCCAAGCTCTGGCTTTTGTCACACAGAAACCGGACAGCACATAACAAGGGCTTCAGTACACCATATTCCCAGAGTACTACCCACTGGAGTCCCCAAGGGAAATGGTCAAATACCTTCTCAAAACACATGTAGACTGTTTGGTCAAACTCCCATGATCCCTCCAGTCATGCAGAACAGGACTGCTTTGTCAAAACAGCACATGCATGGTATGTATTTACTTTGTTTTTTGGAGAACAAGCAATGCTGTGCATTGCCAGTGTTTGGATTATACCAGGTACTCCCACTGCAGGAATCCGTAGATTTGAGTTTCAGCTCATCTCTCAGATCTCTTTGGTGTGTGCTAGCTCACATTCCAGGCTTTTTACAAAGTACTTTTCTCTTGGTATCCTGAGGTTCTGGTGCCCAAAGGCAACTGCTTTGGTGTAGAGTACTTGAATAAATTTACGTTGTTACCTTAAGTTTTTTTTTTTGGCTACTTTTTACTTTTTAAATTAAAAGTATCAAACTATAAGCAGATTTAACTCTCTACTTGACTATATTTTTGAATGAGCATCTGTACTTTTCACTCCACTACAATTGAATGGACATTTATCGTTACTTGTTACTTTGATTGTGCACAAGACCGCAATTAATTTCTTGGGCGGACAAGGCCATATTGTCTTCTGGGTGCTGAAGGTACTGGATGCTATGAGCTAGATCATGTGAACATTGTGTAGTTTTGCACATAAAAACTAAAATTAAAAAATCATGAGTTTTTTTTTTATTTGTGTTTGAAAAATGTTTTGCTTTTTTTTTTTTTTTTTCATTTCTGCAATTTTGAAACATTGAGGTGTTAACTTTAATTTACATATTGGAAAATAAATCCTCTTAAATAAATAGGTTTTTTTTTTCACATTTCTTGGCATTTTTTAGCCTACATTTTGTAAATTAAAATTTTTTAAGTATTGAATACTTTGCTCAGTATCCAAACATACAGAAACTATTGCAATTTCATATTTTTTAAAACAATTTTCCTAACCAACTTTTAACAAATATCTTTCAACAATGGTCATATGTGAAATTCAGTATGACATTCACAAATGTTCACATTTTTACATTGCTGAATTTGAAAAAAAAAAATGAGTTTAAAAATAGCACTGCCATCTTACTTCTGGCCATCAAAGTCTTGAGGATCTTTGCTCTGCACTTCAAAAAAAAACTTTCCAGACTCAGACCAAAAGAGTCAGCAGTGTGTGATAGAGCACAAGAGACATGAGAGCTGAAGAAATGCTGATGCTCCTCCTGCATCTCCTACACCTCTGCTGAACCCAGAAGTAAAGAGACATCTTCAAAACGCAGCCCCCATAATGACAGATTGTCACTCTCCAGCACTCATCTTACTTTAAGTTTTTGTGCTTTTCATTGTCTGGTTTTCTGACCCACAACATAGACTGTGTGATTTGATAGTTCATACAACACAATCTTGTTTTATATTTGATTAATTAATAAATTAGATTATTAATTTTGTTCCCTCATTTCAATGTGATTAAATTGCTTTGCTGTCTCGTTTTGTGAATCATCCGAAATAATTAGTGCAATTTTTATAGGCCATGCAAATTAAAATGAAATCATACATACTGTACTGTGGGCTTGCTCATCAGGAGCCATTGTTAAAATTGCCTAATGATGAAGCATTTCATTAACCGTTCATTAACCATTTTTTATTTCATTAATCAAGGACAGAAAAGTTGGCATTTTATGTTCTCCAGAATTTAAAGAATATAAAATGATCTGATTTTAAAAACACTGGAAGTATTTTGCGGCTTAACTGATTTTGTTTTTGCTGCTGCTGCAATACAAGATCATTTACTTTAGTTTTGGGCATTTCTGTGTTAAGCAATTCTGTGTTTAAGTGTTAAAATGTTTGTACAGTTATTTTTATCCAGTAAATATTAAACAAGTTGCTCAAAGCCTCAACTAATATGCCACATATTTAATTATGTTTGATTTGCTAAAATCAAAAATATGGAAATTACCATTTTGAAACAACTTAATTTAACTTCAAATAACAATGAAATGAAATGTCTAAAGACTGGAATATCGCAGACTGTTTCAGTGGATGGTAAAAAAAAAACGACCTAATTCTTGATGTTATTTTAAATTAAATATAAGTATCACTTACCTTACTGAGAGCACGTCGAGAATCCAGTGACTTCTCCTGGTTCACATCTGGAACATACTGAGCGCTAATCGGCGTGGTGGTAAACCTGGTGAAAATGTGATCAAATGAATGAATATAAAAGTTTGCATCATTATGTGTTTTCTGGTGCTATTTGAACCCTTTAGTAACTGTTTGTTTATTGTGAACCACATCATAATTATACTAGTGAACAATTCATTAGATTGGCCATTTTCAACCAATGAAAACACACTCCAAAACATAATGCTCAAATGTAAATACTTCTCTCATAGTAAGATTATAATTGGTGTGAAACATTACTACAGGGTACATAGTAGTGTGACAAATTTTAGTTAAGTATTTTTAGGCATACAATATTTATTTTGATCTTATAAAAAAAGTAAATGTTTGCATTCATTTTTTAAACTTTATTATTATACATTCTCTGCATGCAGATATGATCATTTTCAGATTGTCTAGTCAAACAATTAACTTTTCTTGCTGAAGTGTCCGCAGTGTTCAGTTGAGTTGTGAAAGAGAGAGAGAGAGAGAGAGAGAGAGAGAGAGAGATAGAGAGAGAGAGAGAGAGAGAATGAGTTTGTCAACATGGCCACTAGGGATCATGTCAAAATTGTGCTCTGCATTTAACTGTCCAATTAAGTGAACACACACAAAACCTTACGCAATGGTACCCGTGGGGCATGTGGGCTTCAGAATTTTGCCCAAGGACACTGCACTGAAGAACCAGCCATAGCAGAATTTTAACCTGCAACTTCTTGGACACAAGTCCAGTGTCATACCACTGTGGTCCACAACTGCCACGTCGTGCCAAATCAACACTTGCAGATTTGCATCCTGGGGTACACTTCGAAATCATGATATTTTTTATTGTCCTGAAAATGCACTTCCACATTCGGGACTTTTTTCACAAGACAGAAACCTAAACAATGCAAAAGGTTCAGCTTGTTGAACTCCATGCTAACAGCCGAGAAATGTCAGGCTGTAGCAATGTTCTTCATATAACCTGTTGGCAAGTAGCATCTGTTGATCTGATATTGCTTGAAGAGATTGTTGAGATTGGCCTGCTGCTTCTTCCAGCATCTGCCAGTTAGAGCCATTAAGCTTGTGACACTGCCATACACACACACACACACACACACACACACACACGCGCGCGCACACACACACACACACACACACACACATATATAAATATATTTTTTTTTTTGTAAAATACATTACACACTGACTTTACATTTTTGATTATATACATTTTTTGGGAGAATACATGATATTTTGAGGGTTTGTTGTACCAGTTAGTAAATCTAAAACTGCATTATTACAAATGTTTAGCTATTTCCCAATTCATACCCTGTGAAAACCATTTGAAAGGTAATTCAAATGTTCATGTCAACCTTACAGACAGTTTGAAACAACTTGATGAATCCTGATTTATTTATTCCCCACCGTTTCCTGTAGCACTTCAAGCTTAAATTGTTTTTCTTAAAATCCGCCGAGTGAAAGCAGAAAAACCCTTAAGTAGTCTCAGTTTGACGTTGTCACAATTCCTAAGGCGCATTGTTAGTGTGATAAGGCAGAGCAGCAGAAGAATTACCTCAGACATTGTCTTCAGCCTCGGAAGCCGAGTCAGGACCACTGCAGCAACTGCCATATGGTTCCTAAGCAACAGCATCAAATGAGATTCTATTATTAATGACTAGAGAAGAGAGTCTCACACTAAATATCGATTAGTCAAGCCGCTCAAAATGTCACTCGAATTTTCCTTCAGTCAAAAGTCCATGGATTTGTGCCTCAAGAACAAAATCTTTAGTATTGATGGATTGTTTAGTTTGTATTTTTAGGAGTTTTATTCATTATGACAATTCAACTGTAAATACAAAGGTAAAAATTAGGGCAAAATGTAATATTTCAACAACATCACATTGCATTTTCTAAAGAAAACTCCAACAGCATTGTCACTTTGTTATATAAGCTTATTTAGTGATGCCAATGCCAGATTGCAGCAATTGCTCTGGTTTAAAAGAGTCAAGATGACTAAAGCCTTGAACCAATAACATGCCTAGCTTTTACTTGTTGGCATTTCTGGATGAAGGGTTTTACACAAATGGTTTTAGGAGGATGTATGTGATGAAAAAAGTAAAATAACAATTTTAATACAAAAGAATGACACTTAAACAAAAGAATACAATAAAAAAAAAGAAGAGTGCAATAAAAATGTCCATTAATCTGCAGCATTGAGGCATGTGTTCCTAGAATAGCACCTGAAGTGTTTGACATTTACTAAGACATTTACTGCTCAGAAAGCCTTAAATTCTTTTAATCCTACAATACCTCATTGTAATAGTGTGCGCTTAGACGCTTAGACGTTTTGCAGCTATTTACATTCTCTTTTGTGTTTACTTTCAGATGCAGGAACCATTGTATGTGCATCTCTTTTTCTGACACTTTATGGAGTCCCTCAAACATCTAGACTCGGCTGAAATGGAACATTTACCCCTAGAAGTCTGTCTGAAACAGTCAATTCCCCTCTGTTTTTCATGCTGCTACCGTTAAAAATCCCAGAACCTACTATTTCCCCTCTTTTATCTTTTTGACCCCCAATAAGGGTCCTGTTCTATTCGAGTGCACATTTAATCTCGGTGAAAAACCGTCTGTGAATACACAGGACATCTCTGGGCATTCCCAGCAGGTGGGCTCCATACGTGCCAGCAGGTGAAATCCAATATGCAGCGACACTTGTGAATCAGATGATGGAACACACTCAGGCGTGTCCCCAGCAAGCCGGTCGCCAAGCAGACGAGAACCCATGCATGTTGTTGTCTGTTAGAAGTATAGGTTTGAATGAGTTCTCCTCACCCTTTTAAACAAAAATGTTGAGTTATGAAAATACATCTGAGAAATTCAAACTCCGATGCCACAGTGATACTGATAGAATTCTGCTGGCAGGGCATAACCACCCAGTCTCCCTCTTAGTCTGAACCCAAGAAATCTAGTTTAACCCACAGTCGTGTCTCAGATAGAACTCAAAGGGAGCTGGAGATTGACTGACCCCCTGTTCAGAATCTTCTCTCCTTCTCGGTATGTGTTGGTCCTGAATATGCTACAGGAGAAATTGATCTTGCATGAAAGGAAAATGTGAGGCTTGTGTGATCTAAATGAATGTGGACTAGCATCGTAAGAAATGATGACACTTGTTTGAATTACTCAAACAATGTGTGTCCTTTTGCTACAAGACATACAGTGAAACACCATTTCTCGTTTGAATTCAGTCTAGACGGTTTTTGTAGGTGCATGCCTGTTTGTTTGGATTTTTTCATTGGGTCTTTTTTTTTGCCTGTCGCAAACTGCAACTGTTTTGCATGTAGTTCTCATTAGATTCACTGCACCCATGCTTCAGGGCTTCAGGTGGACACTCACTCAGTGCATCTCATGAAAATTTCATATTCGAGGCGAACTAGGGAGCGTTCAATGAAACCAGTTACCATGGTGAGATTGTCGATGTCAATATTCCACGTGTCATTTTTAGACTTTAATTGGGTTCCCCAAGTGTTTTCCTCGTCTTGTGTCCACCCCACCCCCCCACCCCCACCCTCCTCTTTTTCATTTGTGTTGATAATGCATCAAAGTTTTGAAAAAGAATGACTCAACCTCAACGCTTATTGAATCACCAGAATTTCTCCATGGCAATAAAACTGCCACACACTAACAATGTGTCCTCTCCTTGCAGTGCTGTCACCGAATCCACAGATCATTTCTAACAAGGAGACTCTTTCAGTGGACGACAAAACAGTATTTTCTAAATCTCAGGTGACTTCAAGTGCCGCCGAATGGGAGAGTGCTGTGTAAAAGATGGCATCTCTGTCTTTATAATGAGATTCTTTTTGCCTGATGCCAATCTGAGACAGACAGTCTGAAAGTGCTGTGAGATTGACGTGTCGGGTGGGTGACAGTGCCACCAAACACAATACACCACAGAAATCGCTGCCCTAATCTACAGCAGATAAATGTTGATTAAGACATTTATAAGCATTTACAAAGATATTTTGCTTGAACTTCTTGGTAGAACTGTTTTTCTTTCTAAAATATGAGGGGGAAATACCGTGGTGTCACATTTATGTAGAGTATCTGTCATTCTGTATTTTATTTATTTATTTATTTATTTTTCAAATAGAGAAATGGACTAGCAACACAAAAAATGTGCTGTTTTGTGCACATTAATTTACAACCGTTAATATTTAAATTATACCTTACAATTACTTCTCCGGCTGTTTCTGTGTCATTTATCCTTAGCATTGGGCAAGACACTGACCGCCACATGTGGCCTGGGCAGCGCGGCTTAAGACTGTCCACTGCTCCGGGTTTGTGTGTGTAATATCACTGAATTGTTAAATGCAGAACTAACAAAGTACTTTACTTTATGTTACTTTAAATGATATTCTAATTTTATTGAGAATTTGTAATTTTCAATATTTGTTAGAGCTAATCATGAAATCACGATATTATTTGAACTCTATCAGTTAAATGTGCATTGAACAAAATACTTCTTCACTTCACTTCACTTCACTTCTTAAATCAGATTGGGTAAATAGAAATCTACTTTTTGATTAATTATGTGACTAACTCATGTCTACTCTTACTATCGCTAACTTCTTTTATCAATTATTTTTAATGTCAAGAGCTTTTTGTAGTATTTGTTTCTTGTTTTTTGTTTAATCATTGTGTGTGATATGCCTTTTTGCACCAACCCTTAATCTGAAAATTATGACAAATTTGTTTGGATGGAGTACAATTTTCTAGCATAAATGTTGTCTTGTGGTTTTTGTCCTATCTGGCTTTTCGTTTGTTTGTTATTTGGTAAAATACATTTTCTGTATTTTCTGGTTTATTTGTCTTGTTCTTTTTTAATTTGCATGAGCCTACAGTTTCATTCGGACACCTGGTATCTTGTTGTTTTGTCAGTGTCTCCTCACATCTTGCTTGTTTCATTCTCTTTGCCTGATGGCTTTTATGACACTGTAGGGACATAATATTTTATATATCGTAGCAGCAGTGTTGAGCTAAGACAAGCTGGTTTTATATAGCGCACAAATCAAAGCAAAACAGGACCTCGGTTGGCTGAAAGCGTGGGGAATAGTTAGAAGGAACAGATGGAAAGTGAAGAATGATGGTTGTCCCAGTCGCATGTGCTGTCTGTCATCACACTGAGCCCAGCTCATTATCACAGACCATCACGGTAAGTACACGTAAAGAAGAGGAGACAGATGTTCAGAGATGTGGCAGACTACAGGATTTATAAAAAAAAAAAAAAAAAAGAAAAAAAGTAAAGGGTTCTTGTGAAAGTGCAAACAATACCAAAATACTGGTTGACGTCAATTTATTTGGATGAAAATCGGATTTAAAATAATAACATAAAGAAATAAAATAATGTGTTAATTTAGTTGTTTTAATAGTTGAAACAGCTCTTGTTCATTTGTGCAAAAATGTGTAAAAGAGGTTTGGCACAAAACATTTGAACATCACACAAGAACATCACAGCCTTTTTGTGGTGTTACAGATGGGTGGATCGCTCATTTATGTAGTGTTTGTTTTACTGTAGTAAATTTGTAAGTCTTGTTTTTTGTATGAAAGGCTGACGTGATGCAATAATAATGATGTAAAAAGGTAACAAATCATTGAATTTGGGAAAGTGTATTTTTTTATTTACTACCAGAAGATAAATGTAACATACACAGTACGTTTACCAAGAAGAGACTTAGGGAATCCATGTGCTGGCTTTATTTAAAAAAAAAAAGCAAACCAAAGCAAAGACGGTTTATCAACAAAGACACGGGCATTGAATATGAATTTACTTAAATTGTGAACCAAAATGCCACCATGAGCAAAATATGCTATACAGGAAGCATGCACCACTGAAGCAGAGGTCACTGGCTATGCACCCTCTGCTGGCCTGGCTTGGTTCTTCCTCAAGCTGATGTCCTATTGATCAAGTAATGGAAAAAGAACGTCTGTTCCATCAACAACTACATTGGTTGTAGGTGATGTAAATAACATTTAATCATGATGTAAAAGTCATTTAAAGATTTAAGCACATAAACCATGATGAGGGAACGATCAAACAGAATACTACGACGGCTGAGCAGTATAGGATAATGGGTGCAACTTTGTAATGGGCTAGTACTGTTTTTTCCTAACAGTATCTGACAGGATTGACACAATGTGGCAGCTAGACACAAATATCAGGAGCACATAATCACACTTTCAGAGATGCTTGGAACTGCAGGAAAATCTGTTAAAAAAAAAAACATTTTCATCAAATTCCTAACTGTTTTCCATTGTGGTCTTACCAATGCCATAATACAATTTTTATTTGCAATCATTCCATCTTTTGAAGTTCTTTCTAAATGTGCATTTTAGTTTAAGATGCTTTAACTTGAGCTGAAGTCACTGTTCCTATTCAAGTAAAGGTGTATGTAATGCCATTGGGTGCTGATGAGCCATCATTAGTATCGATCGTCTATACAAGCAATCATATGGCTACGTAATAAGCAATTTATAATGAAATTTTTACAGCAGCTTCCTTTCCAACAATGTCTGAACACACACCTCAATACTAACACGCTGCTTTAATGGATTATTGACTGAACGTGAATTTCAGGACACGCTTGGGAACAAGTAATACTCAGTTATTACAGCCAGCCCAAAGACTGCCACTGAATTCATGTTCTAATCAATATCACATTAATCGCTTTTCTCACCACTCAAAACCCAAGATGCCATTGGAGGATGGCACCAGTGCCCACTTTTAGGTCAGATGAGCAGCTGAGTGCTCAACCTTGCATTTTCATCAAGGTTTCATCCATTAAAAAGCCAGTAGACTCTTCAGTCACCGTCTGGAAATCTAACTCAATCTGCCTGAACTCCTTCAAAACAAGCAGTGAGGCAGGAAGATGGCCGTGGTTTGTCCAACACTGAGGATTGATTTCTCAATCCAATCATGAATAATTTATTTGAATTCCCGGTTGGCTATTTATTGGGGGGAAAAAAACAAAAACTTTTGACTCACTGATAAGATATTCAATACAGGATTATACAAATGAGGGGGGGAGTTGTGCTTCATGGATGACTTTTCCCTAAAAAGTAAAAAATTGGGTAACTCTTCCCTAATCTGTCATCCCTGTCACTTGACAATTGAATTTTTGATCATTTGTGGTTTGTGAGCTCTGTTCTTGTTTCAAATCCATGCCGTTTTGGGGTGTGATGTACTGTGGATGGAATAAAGGTAATAATATGGGTAAAAAAAAAAAAACGTTAAGCAGGGGAAGGTTAGGACAATTCTAATGGTCTGTGGGCAAAAATTCCAATTCTAATATATAAAAATCTAATTTATTAGATAAATTATTATACATATTAAATTTATGAAAAGAACATTTTAAACCAACTTAATACAACCCAGCATATTTTCATTTTGAGGAAACTGCACCCGTTGTCTCATTTGAAGAATGGCCCTTCCTTCTGAAGATCAAATCGCGAGAAGCAAGTATGCCGTTGTGCTTCTTCTGTGACCTATCAAAGTGGTTTTCACTCAAGGCTAAACGCTGTTCACTTCTCATTCAAAGTGGCTGAACCCAGGGCCACTATAATAATACTGAAGTAATGAGCTTCAAGAGGAATCTTAATCAGATTTACGTGCTGGTAATCTGCTGAATTCTTACTCTTTCTGCACTCCGAATAACTGCATGACAGGTGCTTTGTGTGAATGTCAAGGGGTCAAGGTTTATCTAATTGGAAGCTAACAGGTTGCTCCTGCAAGTAGAAAAGAAACCTTATATAAAGTTTATTCCTGTAAACTACTCAGTTCGTAATGAATACAAAAAGTAACAAAACGTCACAAAAATGTGTGTATAGATATAAATACCATAAAGCCTCTAATAGAACCTCTAATAGAGACCTCTAGTAGAACGCCACCTCCAAAAAACCCTTAAATATGCATATACTTGACGGATGAGTTAAAAAATCGACCTCCACTTCCAAAAGACCGATACCCTTTTATATGCAAATATTCACGTTGTGTGTTCTTTGGGGCTTGTGTACCAACACGGAAGGATGAAGGAAAATGTGTATAACAGCATCTAACACCATGCAATAAAATCTGAACAGAAACTCATACGTCTTGACCACTGAGGTGCATTGTGGTGGAAGCACAACTTATTCGCATAGGCTGCCTGAAAGAGACTCCAGTCTGCGCAGACTCTGCTCTATTAATCTCTATAACAAACAGGCAGAAACAGCGCCACCCGTCCATGGAATGGCGATAAGGTAGAAATGCAGCCAAGTCTCTGCTCACACAATGAGACACACTATTTTTGGTATTGTTAGTTATCTGTAAATTGCATCCTGAGAAAATAATGCATTAAATTGAAATTTACCATGAAGGTCTGCTGTGTAAATGCATCTTTAATTAGTTAGAGCATAGATAAAGATCTCCAAATGTGACCAGAAAAGCCATTTTAGATATATCCAGCAAGCCATTGTGTTCTAATAAAGGGGAATGAAGAAGCATCATAGTGTGGGGGATTATCTGAAAAATAGTTTTAACTGAAGCTGAATTGTCAAATGGGCAAGAAGATTGTCTGTTGTGCTTATATAGATGTAAAAATGGATTCTCTGCTTTGGTGGACCAAAACAATCATCGGAATCCAACTCTTTGGAGTTGATCTGAAGCTGATCATTAACTATCATTCGATTGGTGGCATCAAAACAACACCATGAGTCTGGAGGCTTCTTGATGGAATTTCCACTGAATGACCCGGAGCTCTTTACTGGGCAGGAGAAAATTGACTGGGATATTTATTACTCCGGCGATAACATTTGTTTCCTTTGACATCTGGGTCATTACAAGAAGCGACGGCCTGGGCTCCACCAGCCCATTATGATCCTGATGTGTTTCACAATGTCATTACAGCCGGATTAATGCCAGCCATCAGAGCGGCTGTATCACACTTCCATCTGAGAATGAAACCAAAATGATGTAGCCTACTTAGGGCCCAAATTCAATCATTCTCGATTTTCCCATGTTCAAGATAATGATCGCAACACTTTAGTTTTTTTTTTTTATCATTATAAAAATATATAAACTAATTATGAGTATGGAGAGTCATTTATCTCTGGTTGAACTCAAAGTTGTCTGTGCTTATTGGAAGAAAGATGATGTGTACCGGTACAAAACACCTCACCTCGATCTAAACATTTGTACTGGAGATGTTTGTGTCACAAAGTGGTCTTGTTTTGTAGTTATTTCATGTGTTTTCTATACTGTATTTTGTTGCTTCTTATGTAGTTGTTGTACATTTCACTATTGCAGAGCAATAAACAGTGATCAATCAGATAGTATTGATAACACAGTTCAAATTCTGACAAAATATACAATTTTGACAAATTATATTTTTATTTTATAATTTTTCCATCAGTTTAAATGTAAAATGCAGTAAAGAAAATATAAATGCATTTAAATGCACGCTGGTGTTCCACTACTTCAGCAACAAAAGAAAAAAAACTACCAAGTGTCACTTAGTTTGCAATTTTTTTTTTTTTTTTTATTGCTTTTTTTGGGGGTTTTTATGTTTTGAGTTATTTCAATTTTCAGAGTCAAAGTGCGTTTTTTTTTACTTCAAATAAACAGAATAGATCATGCTGAATTTCTACTACAATAGTATGCATAACATTATTTACTACTAATTAAACTTTTAGAAATAGGTTGATGATGGAATGGTTATGGGTGATGGAAAGTATAGTTTTACGTACTTGTGAAAATAGCAAGTTAATGTTAGCATGTTAATTATGCAACTTAAATTACTGACATAATATAAGCTTAAATAGACTACAAAATGAACTAAATCCAATCAAAATTTTCCAAGACCATTTCCGAGACTCATTTAAAGGCTATATTCATTGCTGTACATTGGGGTAGTAAAATAATGACCCATTTCAAACACTATCAGTGAATAATTCAATTGTGAGTCTGATCATATTTTTAACAGTTTTTTTCTCCTGGCCAGAGAGCGTTTGACCACTCGTGGAGCAGTTGGGGTGTATCAGCAAATATGGATTAAACCATTAAAGAAGTTCTTTAAAGCATCCCAGAAGGGGAACACTGTTTAGTGTGCAGGGCTCATCAAGGCCTTTGCTGATGGCTCTTTCGCTCTCCTTGATGTCCACTTTAGGCCCAGATCATTTGTAAACAAAATGGAGGCTGCCAGATGCAGAAAGCCTCCAAATGCTTGTCCCTCCGCCTGATTGAGATTAATGTTCCCACCCCATCACAGATTAGAGAATTGAAGTAACCGTGTTTGATTTCAGTCTAAACTGGGATTTATGATGGAAACACGGAGAAAGAGTTGGTGCTTGACATTGATCTGGCCCTGGTCAGTTAAAGAGATGACCGCTCCTGCAATAAATAACTGATGCACAATGTCTGCCCGAGTCTGATGACAATCAATGGCTTAAAATAGATTCAGATAGCTCAATAAACTCTGTTACTAAAAGGACATCCACAGTGATTATCTAACAAAGACCATTCATATATTGTGTTTATTTATTTTTGCTGCCATTAAGACTGTAAAAAATAAGAAGTTTATAACATTTTAAGATGTATTAAACCTGCTGAAAATCTCTAAGTTCATATTGTGGCTACAATTTCTCTGGCTGACTATGAGCAAAAAAATATTTCAAATATTTTTGTCATGTTTCTAACTTCAGTTATATTTACTTTTACATTAAATCAAATTATGAACTGCTTCTTCTGTTTCTGGGTTACAGTGCTGGAGCAAAACATTTCAGAAAAACTTGATTTCGAGGGACAGAAAAAGTTGTAAAAGTTAAGCCAATGTTGAGTTAAAACAAAATGAGATTGTATTAGCATGTATTAAGTGTACAGCTTAATGGAGACATTTCTCTTTAATGTGACTAATTGCTTAAAAAAAAACATTCAATCTTCAAAGACCAGGTGCCAATTTCATTCACAAAACCTTTTGTTTTTTCTATATCATCTATCCATCTATTTTCTGAAAGGCTTTGTCATTTTTGGGTCACAAGAAGCTGAAAGCCTGGATATGGTGGCCACATTCACACTCTCATTCACACAAATTTTGCAGACTTTCAGTCTCATGAATGCTTGTTTTTTTTTAAACACAAACACAAGGAGGAAACCTACACAAGCACAAAAAGAACTCGGCAAAGACAGGAGAACTCCACCTAGAACGAGCTTCAAGTTGGGTTTTCCTTACTGCGAGACAACATCTACTGCCAAACTGTGCTGTCACCCATCATAGTTATATTCACATTTTTCTATTTTTGACTCTCTCAAACACACACATACGCTCTATCTTATAGACTATTGTCTTTCACCCAAATGTGGCATTCATATTCAGATTAAAAATGTTGTTACGTTTTCATATCAAGGTTATCATGGAAATTTTTACATTAAACTGTTGTCTTTGCTTGTCTTAAATGTTTCAATTGTCCAAGTGCTTTCAACTGCAAGCAAAACAAGACTAGATTTAATGCCATTTTTGTTGGTTCATTTGCTATTATTATTGGTCCTGTTTTTAATGACTAGTGTGAAAATCTGTTGTGAATTTAGCAGTATAATTATAGGGCATTTGGGTAATTACAGTCTTGCTTTGTGTGGAAATAAAAAACAGATATCCCCATAACACAAAATAAATACCAATACAAGATTATTCGTTGGTTTCACAAGCTTTTTTGTTTGGTTTTGGAATTACATTGAAC
>SOMO01000057.1:1646917-1657651 GCA_028128575.1 Paedocypris carbunculus
ATGTTTTTTATTTGCTAGAAAGATGCATTGCTTTTTATTTGCTAGAAAGCATTGCTTTCTGAAAAATGAAACTGAAATAAAGTATACTTTTTTTAAATAAAGATTTATAATCATAAAAAAAGTGAGTTAATAGATGGGATTATTATATTAAATTGTTAAAAATGGCTCCTTGCAGATCTAATTGACATGCGTTTTGCAGTTTAACACTATCGTTATGCAGCAAAGCATTTCTGTTGTAAAATATGCATTGTTTTTCAAACCCAGAATCTCCTCACTATCCAGAGTAAATAAGGTGCATTGGTTTAATTAAAAAGGAGATCAGTTGAGATTTACATTTCAAAGCTCTTCTGCCTCTGTTGTATATCCTTCTGGAATGGAAAGTGGGGATGTAATTTGACTAGAACACCCCTCTGAAAAGATTTAGGTGATTAAGTAACCTGAAATGTTTGAATATCAAATGAGAATCCCGTGAATTAACCATGAGGAAGAGATGAGATCCAAGAAGAGGGAAGATGAGGTAATGAGTTCCACCTCAAGAAAGTTCTCCGAAAGGCATGGAAACTGTCAGTACACAGTTGTGCTCATTCAGACACATTTTAAATATGTCAAAACTAATTAATTAACCACATTTTTGATTGGTTCACATACTAAAGGACTTGCCATTAATGCACCACACATTTTAAAAGTATGTTTTAAGCATCTCATCCTGTTCAGTGTTACATTTTTTCACAAAGCTTGGTGTTTGAACTATAATAAACTTAAGCAAAAGTGAAAACACACAAATCCGGAGCAGTGGGCAGCCTTGAAGCAAATAGATGGGAGTGTAACGGACCAGGATTCGAACCTGCAACTGTATAGCGGCTACCTAGCTTCCAACCACTAGGCCACAACTGTCCAAAAATACTGTAACAAAAAAAATTGTTACAAAGTAACCAGTCATGCCGAACAGAAACATTTTTCAATGTAGCAATTAATAAATTATCTATACGTAATTATCTAAATAACGTTTCATTTGAAAAGCCAAACATTATAGTCATTATATTTTTATGATAAGAATGATGGAATAAAAATGTGCCAATAAAACAGGCTGTAATGTTTTGCTTTTTTTTCCGAGTCCATAAACTGAATCGTTACAAACACCCATAAGACAGACACCGGAGCTTTATGACTCAGTAATGACTCTACAGGGACGCATTTCCCCAGACTCCGCCCCTCACTTCCAGTCCAGGTTGTCTAATGCCCAACTGTGTGAATTCTCCAAACTAGGATAACCAACGGCCCTTTTCCCCTTTAATCTGATTTCTATTGAGTGAGCGCGGCCAGCAAGTGCTACTAAAGCCGCTCCATGGTGTGTTATAAATTTTACCACTGACACCTTAAAAGCCCCCTCCCTCCTGCACCATGTCCCACTCTGACAAGCCATATAAACACAAGCTCTCCTCATGCCCCGTGCCCGTTCTCCATCGCCCGGCCTTCTAATGGGGGAGATAGTGTTACGAATGGAGAGGGAAGTGCCCCTATCATGATGTCAGACTTCCTAACGGCTTTAAGTGCTGCTTAAAAATGACCCCCAGCACTCTGCGAATCTGAGCGCATCACATCAAGGACTAATGATTACGCCTGCGATGAGATGCGACTTAATGAGGAAGCATTTTGTAGCGGAAATGGCTTACATTTTTTCTCCGGCTGCATGCTCATTTTGGTTGAGAGTTTGGTACACGCTGGGTCGCAAGAATCCTGTGTTGCCAATCACAACTTGAATCATCTACACAGTGTAAGACAGCGACTTTTCCCCTAGTGTGTTTAATTTATAAGTGACACTGCATTTAACGACATTCACCAAGAGCATCCATAGTCCATCCATAAAATACGTATAGTACGTACTTATCAGTGGTGTAAAGTACTTCAGTAAATTGACGTTGTTACTTTACTTGACAATTATTTTGGCTACATGGGACTCGAACATAAATATTCAACTTGTACTTTCCTCACTCTTTAGTCCACTACATTTGAATGGACACTTACCGTTACTCGTTACACTGTAATTGTGAATGACAAGTCGCCATCTTTTTCTACCGTAGTTAATTTCCTGTGCGGATGAGGCAAATTGATAATGCTATCTGCAGGATGCTGAAGGTACTGGAGGCTATTTTTTCAGCTAAATCACATGAAAGTGAATTAGCGTTTGGACTTTTTTGCACATTTTAGTTTGACTGAGACTAACTTTTTTTTTTTTTTTTATCTATTTAGTTCTGCCATTTTAAAATATTGATGTGTTAAATTTTATTTCTATATTAGACTCCCAAGGCTGGATTGGCTTTAATTCCTTGTCATTTGTTTTACCCAAACACAAATTGTATGTAGCTTGATAAGTATAATTGTATAGCAGTCTATAAAAATGAGGAGAAAGATTTCTCTACCCATTTTTGCAAAGAATACACGGTCTGAATTCTGTACTGCAAGGCTTGTCCTGTTGATAGCCTCAGACAGGCTTCATAATACTGAGAAGGATTGGGGTTATTTTCAAAGACAGAATGACTACAGCAAAAAAAGATGACATTTGGTAAATAGACAGTGCTCTCTCTCTCTCTCTGTCTGTCTCTGTCTGTCTCTCTCTCTCTCTCTCAGACAGTGTCGCTCTGAAGCTGCTGACGGATGAACCATTTTTTTCTCTTTATCATTCTGATCAGAAAGATGTCGTTATCTCCACTTACTTGAAGCCTCCAAGCTCCTTAAAACACTAGGGCCAAGAGCATCTACTCCATCACCACAAGAGCAGGACAAAGCTTTACAATATTTTTGTCCAACTCAAATCTAAATTAACATCTAACTTTAATCAAATTAAAAGTAAAAACGTGTAGATTAGTAAAAATCCGAGATTTGACTTGGTTACTATAAACCCCTAATCATTCTAAGATTTGAGGTCAGCTGAAAAGAAGATTATGCTTTCTTATGAGACTCATTTAAAATCTTAAATGAAAATTCAGCGTTGAATGAAATGTTCCGAAATGCAAATTGAAATAACGAATGAGTAGATATTTGGGGAGGCAGCGACACCATGTGGTCACACACAGATATATAGGACTAATACAGGACTAATATATATATATATATATTAGTCCAAAAAATTAGTCCATTCACACATACATACATACACACAGTATACTGTATATACATTTCAAGTAAACAAAATTATGACATTTTAGAATTAATTACATTTTGAAATTTTAGAATTAATATACGTTTTTTATTTTAATTTTAGAATTAATTAAATTATTACAATTTTAGAATTAATATACGTTTTGCCGGTAAACTATACTTGCCAGTATATTTATGATTTTATTAGAGCAATTCCAGGGCTGTCCCTAGTCTCATCCATTCCACGTGGACAGATTCCCTCTCAAGAAGTTAGAGTTACTGCCGTTCTCAAACAGTCTGATCTGTTTATCTTTACTATTGTTTTTTCTAATCTAAAAATTTATTTTGTGTCAAAAATATTTTTTGTGGGATCTGAAAAGATGAATCTCCTCTGAAACTGTACGAGTTTGTTACCTCCCATACAGTAGATGGCGACAAACAATTGTGTTGTCGTTTGCTCTAGGCTCAAAGCAGAAGACAGGAAGAGTTGGGCGAGGAAAACAGAAACAAAACAAAATGAAAGAAAAATAAATAGAATGTGTCGTTATTTTGCGGTGTAACTTCAGTCTACCCACCGTAAGATCAACGGAAAATATCATGGCGTTTGTCACGGGGAACTGGAACCCCCTGGGCGAAGCTTATTACAGGTAAATAGAAAATAGAAAAATATTAGTCTAATTTGACGCTGTTTCTTAAAATGCAAAATATTAGTCCATGTATTAAACAACAAATTAGTCAAACTACTCACAAATGCCGAAAATGTCGCAGCGGGATTTAAATTAGCTGCGTCTGAATGGTCGCGTGTGTCGTGTGTCATGTGACAGGTGTCACGCGCACTCTTCCCATCTCGCAAACACACACTTTTTGATTTACTTTATCATATTATTTATTGAAGCATTTTCTTGTAACATTGTTTTTGTTGTGTTTTGAACAGAAAAATTGAGTTATATGAGATGAGCTGGAATTTGAAAGATGGCTTTAATGACTGCCTGGTCGCTGCTGCTCCTTACGGTGGTCCTATCGGTGAGTGAAGACCACCAGTGGTGGATGGAAAGAGACCAACAAGAATTCAACAAAATCAACAGCTGATCTGGCCCTTTACTTCTAATGAAACACTTTGTCCACCAAATTCTTGATGTTCCTCAAAAAGAGCATGAATAGTTAGTTATATGCAGAAAGTAAACATTTCAAGCTTTCACCTAAAATGATACATTGATCTCACTGGCACTGCTATTGCCGGTTTTATATTGAGTTATGGAATCGAGTGACATTCTATGTATGTTGCGATGATAATGTTATAATAATAATAATAATAATACATTCAATTTTTTTGTGTGTGATCACTATAATCGGATCTATCAATTTTTGTGTATATAAAAAACAAATTTTTAAAATATCTCTTATAATAGATACTTGGATCTGATGTAAGTGTAGTAGAAAGTATGATATTTGCATTTCAAAAGTTGTGAAGTTTGAGCAAACGGTCTGTTGTTTAGGACTTCTGCTTCAGACTTTACACTCATGGGGTTAGTTTTAAGTTTGTATTTGTTCCTCTATCATCAGCTCTTCTGAAGAGATGGAAAAGTCGTTCACCCAGTGCCAGACCTCAGCTAGAGATTTATTTATCTTCTGGGGTTTCTCTGGCCAGTTTTCCAGTAAGTTCCTAGTGTTTGGGTTTAAAACTCTTCTGGTACATGCTGACCCTTCTTTCTCTTTCACTTGCTCTCAGTGGAAGAGTGGTGTGGTGAAGCAGATGGGTTGGACGGTGTCGGATGACCTGTTGTGTGTTCAGCAGGACGGTACTGTGCTGGTCTATGATCTCTTTGGGACCTTCAAGAGACACTTTAGCATGGGCAATGTAAGAAAACATGTCATGTGGAAAAGATTCATCCCAAGTTACTAAACCAATAAATCCTTAATTTTCAGGGAATTTAACACGGAACCAGTCTACATTAGATTTAAAAGATGTATAGCATTTCTCTTATGTTTTCTCATGATATTTGTTTCATGTTTAATTATTTAATTGATTTTTTTGGATACTTATACCTTTCATCAATTCTTGAACAGGAAGTTTCTCATAGTCAAGTGCTAGAGACCAAGATCTTTCATTCGCCGTATGGTACTGGTGTTGCCATCCTGACGGGTGCCTTCAGATTTACTCTGGCCACAAATATTGATGAGATAAAACTGAGACGCTTACCAGAGGTTCCAGGTAAAGTGCATTTTCATTTTGTTTGGGTTTGTATTGTTATCAGTGAATATTAGGCATGTACTGTTACAAGAAATGTATAATGGCAGTATTTTGCAACAAAATATCCTAATTAAATTGGTCACAAACACTGAAACAAATTGAAGTAAAGCCACTTCAAAAATAAAAAAAAAAAAACCAACAAGACAGGCACATCTCAAATCCTTCTTGAGGGCCAAATACAGCCTCTAATGTGTGGCACAGTATAAAATACCCATGTACAAAGTACATGTTTGGTTATCCATAATGTCCAAAGAAATGTTGGGTTTAGATTCTGTCTTTACTGTTTGCTGTATTTTTTTGCTTGAAATGTTACATTTGTGGAAATTAATATTTTTTACTTCTTGCTGGGGTAACAATATTGTTTTCACAGGAAAACTATGATTATTTGTGACTTATTTTTCCAACTTTAACTTCAGGTTTACAGGAAGCACCCACATGTTGGACCGTTCTGAATCAAGACAGACAGTGTAAAGTGCTGGTTGCCTGTGGGTCTCACTTGTTTGTCCTCGACAGTACAGCCTGCACTCCCGTGGTAAAGACCTTCACATACAACCCCATCACTCTCACTTAAATTGTAAGTAAGTACGCTTTGAATAAAGCAGCATCTTCTTGATGCATGTGTTTCAGACTCCTCCCGGTCTCTCACCACAGTCGTTCAGTGTGATTCACATGTGTGCCTCCTTCAGTTATAAGTATCTAGCTCTTCTCACTGACACTGGGCATGTCTGGATGGGCACATCCAACCTAAAGGTGGGTAAAAGTCAACTAATCAACTCTGGCGTCATGTGATCACTGTTTTTTTTCTTCCAGGAGAAACTAAGTGAGGTGGACATCAAAATACCTACTCCTCCAAAACAGATGGCCTGGTAAAAAAAATGTTTTTATTAAAATGTTATTATTGTGTAATTTGAGTTTGATGCATAATATAAATTGTCTCAAAATGTTAATTTTAAAAATGCTTTTAAAACAAAACGTAATATGTACAACTTATTGGCTGTATGTGTGAGTGAGTAAAGGTAAATGTGTATGTAGTGTCTGGTACTGAAAGTCGTTGGTCGTATTTGGGTGAAATCGAAGAAGTATAGTCATTAAATAAAATATAACATCTGTAATTATTTAATGTTATTTACATATTTATTTGAACATGGATTACAATAGTCTAACTATAACTACCCCAACACTACTAAGACTACCAATACTAAGTGCTTGTAAGATACATAAATATGTACAGTATACATACGTTTAAGCACGCTTAAATATTGGCTTAGTTGGGCATAAAAACTTTGCATTTGCCAAACTAAAACAAAATATCTCTTATAATGCTACATTATAATTTCTGCATTTTATCATATTTTAGCATGTTCATGTTAAGTATCTTTTGCTCTGCTATGCAGTGCTAGCATATCTTTAGCACTGTAAATCTCAATCAAGTGGGTTTCATTTTTTTTACAATGACAGTTTCAGTGGGTTTCATTTTTCAATTATTTTGACAATGACAGTTCTTATCTGTTCGCATCTAATGTGTTTTGCAGGTGTCGTAGGCCTAAGAGTCAGCAGCCGTCTGTGGTGATCTTGTGGGATGGGCTGCTCCTTGTGGTGGGGGAGTGTAAAGACACAATTCAATACCACTTGGTGGATGAGTCTATACTGGTGCCGGAAATGGATGGGGTCCGGATCATTGATGGAACCCGGCATGAGCTTCTGCAAGAAGTACCAGGTCAGAACAATATGAGTGCTGTGCCGCATGTGAAAACGGATGTCTTGATCTTCCTTGATGTTTTACAGGGGCCAGTGAGGAGATCTTCAAAATCGCCTCAATGGCTCCTGGAGCGTTATTATTGGAGGCACATAAAGAATACGAGGTGGGAAACATCACTGTCATCTGGTATTAAAGAGATAATAAAAAGATTATTATAAAGATAATGTAACTGCGTGTTTTCAGAAAGAGAGCCAGAAGGCTGATGAGTATTTACGAGAGATAAAGGAACAAGACCTGCTGGATGAAGCAGTCAAGCAGTGTGTGGACGCCGCAGGACACGAGTATGAACCCGAGACTCAGAAAACACTCTTGAGAGTGAGTCTCGTGAATGAGAATCCCAAACAAAATGTTTTTTCCTCTTTTCACATCTTTTGATTATCCTCCTTTGACTCTTGGGGAGTTGTGGGGAGTTGTGGTCCAGTGGAAGGGGACATGGACTCGTGTCCGAGAGGTTGCCGGTTTGAATCCCCTCTACCACTGGTTCTGCAGCGAAGTGTCCTTGGGCAAAACACTGAACCCCACTTGCCCCCCGGGCGCCACGGTTTAGGCTGCCCACTGCTCCGGGTGTGTTCACTTCACTGTGTGTGTGCACTTTCACGGATGGGTTAAATGCAGAGCACCAATTCAGTATGGTCCCTAGTGGCCATATTGCTGTCACCTCACTTTCCTTTCATCTTTTTTTCCCCTCTCTCTGTTTTTCATCTTCCACTCCTTGTTTTTTTCTCAGACTCTTGCTTTGGTCTTTACCTCCTGTCTCATTCTATTTTTCTCCACCTCCCTTTCTCTGTTTGTACCCCATCTTCTCTCTCTTACGCAATCTTTTTCACTCTCTTTCATTGCAGGCAGCTTCCTTTGGGAAGTGTTTCCTGAGTAATTGTCCTCCTGATCACTTTGTGAACATGTGTAGAGATCTGCGGATTCTAAATTCCGTGAGAGACTTTTGCGTTGGCATTCCCCTCACCCACACTCAGTTCAAACAGATGACCATACAGGTTCTCATCGACAGGTGAACCAACAGGCAGCATTAAATGTTCTGTGACTGAAGCGCATCAATTATTTAACCCACACATTTGTGGTTTATTTTCTGTGATAGACTGGTTTATCGTAAGTTCTATCCTTTGGCCATGGAGATTTGCCGGTATCTTAAGATCCCCGAGTACCAGGGAGTAAGTCGAGTGCTCAAACACTGGGCCTGCTATAAGGTTAGTTTGTCTGTGTGTGTGTGTGTGTGTGTGTGTGTGTGTGTGTGTGTGTGTCAGTAATTGTTTTTTTATACTTAAGTCAGTCATTATCTCACTATATGTGAAGAGTGTTTGGAACTTTTTCAGATGGATTCTAAACATTTATTGTATAAAAAATAGCACAACATAAAAGTGACTTTAAAAATGTATGTTATAATAACACGAAATAAGACATATTAAATTGGGAAATTAGCGTGTGGCAGCAAATAAGACTGTAATGCACAAAACCTTTAGTGTATTAGGTAGTGACTAAAAAAGACTTGTCACTAAAACTTGTAATGGCTGCATGTGTGCTGCATTATTATGAAATAATTGGACATTTTCTGAAATCTGTAAAAGTTTCAGAGTTACAATTTAGAGTTTAATTTAGAAAACACTTGCACAGCATATCAGAAATCACTATACAAAAACCGTATAAGCAACTTCCTCTTCAACTAACCGCATGCAATGGTCCAATGTTGTCTGATAACTGGTTATATATATATTCTAAATGTACAGATATGAAGTAAGAAATATGCTCAAAGCACCTGTCTTATTGTCCTTAGGTTCAGCAGAAGGACGAGTCAGATGAGGACATAGCGAAAGCTGTGAACAAGAAGCTTGCTGACGCCGCTGGAATCTCTTACTCTGAAATCGCTTCTCAGGCGTATGAGAGCGGACGCACCGAGCTCGCCATAAAGGTGCAGATGGAACACAATGACTGACTGAGCTAGAATGGCTCGCAAAACGATTTCTTTGTCACTGCTTTTCAGTTGCTGGAGTTTGAGCCTCGATCTGGTGAACAGGTCCCCCTGCTGTTAAAAATGAAGAAAAGTCCTCTTGCCTTGAGCAAAGCCATTGAGAGCGGAGACACAGACCTTGGTGAGGATCCATGCATGTAGTTAAGCCTTAAAGAAACTTGATTTTTTTTTAGCAGCTTCTTTGTGTTGTTTTATAGTGTACACAGTGGTGATGTACCTGAAGAATGAGTTGAACAGAGGAGACTTCTTCATGATGCTGAGGAACCAACCAGTGGCTCTCAGTCTTTACAGACAGGTGCACACAAAACCAGGACTAACATTTTAAAATACAACAAAATGTATTACAAAGCATCTAAACGTGATCATAATAGCCCATACTGTATCTTTGTGCACCTTTGAGAAACAAAACATGCACACATAGCATATTATAGTCATGTGTCTGTGGTAATAGATCCGTGTCAGTTGTGAACTAACGGTAGGAAGTTGCATCTCCCACCGAGGCGATCTGGTTGTTTCACTGTGTGTCTTATAATTTTGATATGCCCCCTGGTGAACACATGGACAAAAATCACCTCACAAACCGGCAATTCCATAAAATCTAGTGTTTAGTTGCATACTTCCCAAAGTGCACTCCTAGGAACTTCTTTTTGGTTATAACCATGTTTCTGTTCAAAAAGAATCCATTAAGTGAGATTTTTATGCATGTCTATTAAGGAATATTTAAGCATATAATGCAGATTATTTTTGCCTCGTTTCAGTTCTGTAAGCATCAGGAGCAAGAGACCTTGAAGGATCTGTACAATCAAGATGATGATCATGAAGAGCTTGGCAGTTTCTATGTCAAGTCTAGCTACAAGGAACAGGTTAGCACTATTCTGTCATGAACCTGTGGTCATTAAAAACCACAGTGTCACGGATGTTCTTTCTACATTTTTTTAGTTTAATTGTGTGCATTTTTTTGCAGAGACTAGAAGCTCGAGTTGCTCTGCTTCAAAGTGCAACCGATGAGTACAACAAAGCCAAGAATGAATTTTCTGCCAAGGTGACAACAGCAGGCACAGAAATGAAAGTGTAGTTCAGAGTTTGACGGAGATCTTAATCGTCTTCCCTCTCAAGGTGACAGAAGATCAAATGCGTCTGCTGAGGTTTCAGAGGAAACTAGAAGAGGAGAAAGGTGAACCACTGGTAGGATTCTCTCTGCATGACACCATGACTGCCCTGCTATCTGTGGGCCTGCACAAACACGCAGAGCAGCTCTACAAGGACTTCAGAGTCCCTGATAAGAGGTTTGAACGATGGAGATATTGTCATTGCTTCCACTTGAGGCATTTCTCTCAAGGTTGTATTTTGATGTTGAGATGTTTTTCTTGGACAGGTACTGGTGGCTGAAACTCAAAGCTCTTGGTGAGAAGGAGGACTGGGAGGAGCTGGAGAAATTTGCCAAAAGCAAAAAGTCTCCTATTGGTTATCTGGTAATGAATATCTGGCTATGTAAAAACTAGGGATGCACCGATACCACTCTTTTGGAAAACGAGTACGTACTTGCATTTCAGTACTCTCCGATACCGATACAGAGTACTTAATAAAAACATGACTTAAATTTAC
>SOMO01000057.1:1669311-1688216 GCA_028128575.1 Paedocypris carbunculus
ATGAAAATGTTTCTAGACAAAACCTAAGAATTTGAAACCTATATGAAACTTAAGTATTTAATTTGGTCTTACTCCTGTTCCAGCACGCTTGTTCTTTAAATGAAAGAAACGCATAAAACTCATAGGAACAGATGGTTTTATCGTAGAACTAACTTTTTAGTTTTATTTTAAATGTTTGGTACATTTTCTGTATTGCTCTGGTCATTTGAAGTGTTCAGAGAGAAAACATTTAATCTCTAATCAAGATTAGAGTGGTTTATTTTATTACAATCATTTTATTCGTAGAATTGGGCATGCAAGGTGAAAAGTCTCATGCCCTGATCACTGCCAAGCACTGGCCCAACACTTGAGCTTATTGACCTCACAATACTGAGCTAAAGGAAACAAGAGCAAGACTATCATAAATTGTGTATAAAAAAAGCACACAGAGAGGAAAAAGTAACGAGTAAAACTGATATTTACATGGAGAAGTAAACAGAATATTGAGCAGAATTCAAGAAGTTGTATGTAATTTTGGCCTTATACATATATTAATATTTTGTCATATATGGGTTAAAGAAGTTTGTAAAGTAGTCAATTGTAAATTAAAGTTAGAAAGTTAAGATTGTCAATTGTTAATAATACATGAATAATTAGTAGACTGTATACGCCACCGCTAAAAGATCACTCACACTGAATAAAAACGGTTAAGAAATGTATCTGTTATAATAATTTTGTACTTCTGCTTCCATGTATTTTCGAATTATAATAAACTGGTGGCAAAGTGCCTGAATGATCCCCTGGACTGCGGTGGTCCAAAGCTGGGGTTTCTTCCTCACCTCATATGACCCCCAAATCTCAAACGTCCAGTTGTGAGGAAAAAGAGTTTAGGATGAAGCAATGCAAGGAACATAAGCAATGACAAAAGCTTGACGTGTACGATTTATTGCGATAAAACTTTTTTTGTAGAAAACAAATCTATAGACTTAAACGGTACATTTCAATAATAAACTGGCTTTTATTTCACGTCTATCCACTTAAACGTTGCTTCGTAACAATTTTGTGTTCAGACCTAAGAATCCACAATAATACACTTGTATTAAGTTAAATAAAATTATATCCACAATAAAATATTACATCGTTAACGAATGCTTAACACACGTGATTTGTTGATGTTTGCTTTTCGGTTTCCTCCTGGGTCGAACGAGGATTTCCAAGTCTTCCTGGTAATTCGGGTAAACTCAAATTCTTCCATCAACAATAGTTTCCATAGTGTGAGCTGTAATCCCCGATACCTTTTGCAACGACAAAACAAAAATCCTGCATCTATCTTCGCCTGCACGCCCCCTTCTTCCCGTGCCAAAAGTGGGTGTCCAATAATCCTCTCCCCGGTCACGCACCTCCCGTGTGGATCTTTAAAAAGTGGCTGCCCCTCCACAGCAGCACGCATTCTCTCCAGCCTGAGAACTGCTCCGCAAGAGCTCCATTCAAACTCCTCAGCGCTCCCGAACCTCCTACAGCCTCAGGCATGGCACTTCAGAGCACCATCCTTCACCTGGCCCGCGGCAGCCTCCTCCAGAACACCTGCAAGCCGATTTTGCAAAAGGCCTGTGGGCTACACAAGTCTGGCCCGAGCGGCTCCCTGGAGATCGCGGCGCACAGCCCGGCGGCGGCGGCGGCGGATCGGAAGGAGGAAGCCCTGATGCCCCACATGGAGGAGATGAAGAAGGTGGTGACGAGGGTGAAGACCCTGCACGAAATGCCCGGGCCCAGCACGATCGCGAATCTTATGGAGTTCTTCTATCGGGATGGATTCAGCCGCATCCACGAGATCCAGGTGAGTAGAAACGGAGAGGTCCGATGCGCCTTCCTGTTGAATTCTTGTGTAGCTCCTTTGCATCCCATTCCTTCGTTCGCAATGATGAAATGCGTATTTGTACATTTTATTTAACAAAATAGTTTTTTGAGACTTTTTCCACCGTCTTTGCACTCATTACTTTTACAATTGTGCTGCAGCTACTGTACATACACGTGAGAGGTGTTGAATTACATTGGGGTTGCATAAACCCGCCATGTTTGTTCCCCACCCGTCCTGAGGTGCATTTGCAGACTTTATTTTATCCCTGGCATGCAGGATCCATTTCAAATGATATAGCAAGCAATAAGTGGCCACTGCCCAACACCTCAACTATGGATAGCTATAAAGATGGCCAGCTGTCCTGTGGCATCTCTGTCCGAATGCAATGAAATATCACCCGTTGGTCTGATAAAGATGTTAAAAAGATGCATTAATCAGCGGTGTATTATACAGGATCCAGTTTATTTTGCTAATTTATTTTGAAAGGAGTTTGCCAAATCCATATTTATAACCAGACTTTAAAAGGAGCATTTAAATAAAAGAATGTAGAATTCAAAATCAAGATATTTGTAATTTATCTTTTTTGATGTGTGTATATACATTTTTTTACTGTATTTGAAGTATATATTGAAGTGAATGGCGAGTTAGTTTGTCATTCAGAAATTATTTTCAGGGAGGGTTGAGAAATCTAGGTGTAGATGCGAAAAAGACACAGAGACACCTTTGTTTTATCATGGTGCAAATGGTTACACAATACTTGGATAGAAGAAGAAAGACCTATTTGCAAAAGGCTTGAAGTACGTGCAAATGGACCATTCCTTCCAGGAAATGGCTTCTTGTGCATCTGGATCAGTTAACCAGTTTCTAAAGAACACCAAATTTACCTTCAAAGGAAACGAGTGATTGTTCTTCCAAAGGTTGAGCTTGACTCAGAATCCACTTACACTGTCTGTGCAGAGATTCATCAGCGTATCATGCCAATAATATGTGATGAAAAATAACAATCATCATATTATTTCAGATTAACAGGAGCTCAGTTCCTAAATCCAGACTTTGTTACAGAATCTTTAAATCCTTCCATACCCAAAGTATACTTGACTTAGTTTCTCTAATCCACTAAGCTATCACCAGAGTACTTCAGACCCACAGAGGTTAATGTTCTAAAGCCAGCATGAATGGAATTTTGCTAATCTTTATCCAGATGGAGCATTCTCAAAAGTACGGCAAGATCTTCAAGTCTCGCTTTGGACCTCAGCTGGTGGTGTCCATCGCGGACCGAGACATGGTGGCTCAGGTGCTTAGGTCTGAAGGTGTGTCCCCTCAGCGAGGAAACATGGAGTCCTGGAAGGAATACAGAGACTTGAGAGGAAGATCTACTGGTCTCATCTCAGCGTAAGTATTTGGTCAATTTTTCTTTCAGTGACATTAAGATCTTTCCTGAGTTCAATAAGAAGTGAGTGACATATTTGGTTTCGACGTGTGCTTCTTTAAGATAGGGGGATGGGCTCAAACATGAAAATGTAGAAATTGAACCAAAATAAACATTTCTCCATTACAAGTCACCAATTCCAAGAAGACATGAGTTAATGTCATAAAATATCCAATTTTAAAAGAACTTAAGTAATTTACTCATACTGAATTTAGGCTAGAAAAAAACACAAAGAAATGTGAAAAACAAGATTATTCATGATTAAACATGATATTTCTGAGGTTTTACTTCCTACTATAAAGGTTTTATTTAACACCTCAGTGTTTTAAAATGGCTGAACATAATAGATGTAAAAACAAAAAAACAAAAAGTCAGTCTCAGTCAAGCTCAAATGTTAAAAAAGCGAATAAATGTGAAAAATTTAAAAGAAAAAGCTCTTAGATAGCATCCAGTACCTTCAGAACCCTGCAGATGGCACCATTGCTCAAGAAATTCCGCCCAAGAAATTGCGAAAAAACTACGGTGGGAAAGGCTGATGACTTGTCGCGCAGAATTACAACGTAACCAATGACAAGTGTTCATTCAAATATAATGGAGTAAAGAGTACAGATACTCAATCAAAGATGTAGTCAAATAGATAGTAAAATGGCTTATATTTTTGATACTCAGTTAAAGTATATAGTATCCAAAAATTCTCAAGTAAAGTCCATTTACTCAAGTTCTTTTCACCACCGATACCTTCGGGTCAATATTTAATAATCATAATAATAATAATAATAATTTCCCTTCCAGGTCTTAGTTTGAGCACATCAGAGTTATAGTCTGAATGATTGTCTATGGTTTCTGTTTCAGTGAAGGTGATGAGTGGCTGAAGATGCGCAGCGTTCTTCGTCAGCTGGTGATGCGGCCCCGTGATGTGGCGGCTTTCTCTCCTGATGTTAATGCTGTGGTGGCGGACCTTGTGAAGAGAGTAAAAGAGCTCCGCAGCCAACAGGCCGATGGCCTAACTGTGCTCAATATCAACGATCTGTTCTTCAACTATGCTATGGAAGGTGAGTCGCAAGGATAAGGTGTGCACAAAAAAGATATACTTAAATTTAACTGCACAGATGACCTACTAAAATATAAAACCTAGTGAGATCAGTTTTCAATGTTTTGAGTATTTCTCATGTAAACTGTTGCAGAGCGATTAAGCTCTTCATACAGTGTTATATCATAAAAAACATTACAAAAAAACCCCAAAAAAGACCTGCCTAATGAATACACTTAATCTTAGTATTGTATATTTCTTAATAATATAGCACAAAAAATTGTAAGTCAATATATACATTTAATTACGGTTAATCAGTTGCAGACAAATTTAGCGTTTCAAGGATCTTTTTCTGGTCCTCCAAACTGTGGGACATATCACAAATTAATCAGAGTGTTTCTAATCTACCTTGGTTTCTTTGGGGTGTCCGAGTTTCTCACCCTGTCTCTTAGATTCATGCAAAATATTCCTTTCCCACTGGTAGCAATTGATGTAACAACGCATGCATTCATCTGTTTCACAGGAGTGGCAACCATTTTGTATGAGGCACGTTTGGGTTGCTTGGAGGACGAAATTCCCAAGATGAGTCAGGAATACATTGCTGCCCTGCACCTTATGTTCAGCTCTTTCAAGACCACCATGTATGCCGGTGCCATTCCCAAATGGCTTCGTCCCATCATTCCCAAACCTTGGGAGGAGTTCTGCAGCTCGTGGGACGGTCTCTTCAGATTCAGTAAGACCAACGATAGCCCATATTGATCAAAACTCTGGCACTTCCCGTGACCATGGTCTGACACGTTTTAATTATTGTACAATTCAGGTCAGATTCATGTGGATAAGAAGCTTTCAGACATCAAAAAGAAGATGGCGAAAGGTGAAGAGATTAAAGGAGGGTTGCTGACTCACATGCTGGTCACCAGAGAGATGAATCTGGAGGAGATCTACGCAAACATGACGGAAATGCTTCTTGCTGGGGTCGACACGGTAAGGACCGAACGCAAATGTGTCAAACTCAAGGCCCACAAGACCCAAATATTTGACCCCCCCTAGATCCAAAATTTTCAAAGTTTTAGTTTAGTTTTCTTTTTTGGAATTATATTGTGGAATAGCAGTGTGATTTGTGTGTGTAATTTAAGTTTCCAGGAACTTAGAAGAGCACAGTGACAATGATCCAACATGATCAGATGAAACATCTCAGGTTATAAAAGAATTCCTGTATGTTGCGTAACAGCTGGAGTGTCCAGTGTGTTTGTAGTGGAGAACACACAGAAGCAGCTGGGAAAACGGTCGCGTCTAATGATGATGACATAATGCGCTTCTCAATGGGAAGACGTCTCGGTACCATTTTTCTTCCCGTGAACTCTTCATGTGGTCAGATCGTAGCGGGTGGCGAAAGTCTCTAAAGAGAACTCTGTGCTCACCTGACCTCAAGCTGACCTCACTGAGGGTCTTGAAACTACCCACAATAAACAAGACCCCAAGGACTCTCCTGTTTCACTGGCATTCGCCTCTCTTTCATCCCTTTCTTTCTCTTCTGTGAATAGTGGGATCACATTAGCAATTGCCAGCCAAAGCCAGCAAAGATATCATGTGATCTTTTCTTTTTAGTGTCCTTTCTTCAAAAAAGTATAGAAATAAATAAAATGAGTTGGCAAAATTTGAATAGAAATTAGCAGAATGTGTCTCGGTTTATTCTAGATCAGATGAATAAAAAGTGGAGAAAAAGATGCCAGGCTCTGCGAACGATAGCGAAACAGGAAGAGGTGATACATACCAGGGAGAGTGTCTGATGTTGACTCTGGCAGTAGAAAAATGAGTTTGTAGGAGAGTGTCAGCAGTTATATAATGCACCTTATGCTTTAATGTGTGATTTTCCCCTTCCTGCAGACATCTTTCACTTTGTCTTGGAGCACATATCTATTGGCAAGACATCCACAAATCCAGCAGGAAATCTTTCAGGAAGTGGACCGTGTGTTGGGTGGACGGGTGCCAACCGGAGAAGATGTCCCTAATCTGCCCCTGATCAGAGGACTAGTTAAGGAGACGCTACGGTATGTAAAGTACAGTATTCAAAAAATGATCTAGGTAGGTGATTTGTGTGTTAAACCGTGTGCCTAAATCATCAACAAGTTTAAACTTGCATTTGAATAGAAAATTTATAATTTAGCATATTATCTCTGGAGCTGCATTGTATTTTTTTTTAAATGTGAAACAATTATCATTCAGTTTAAATTTTAATTTTTAATTTAAATAAAGGCTTTTTGGATTGAGCTACAGAAGGTGCTAAGCCTCTGTGTTGCCAATGTTTGCAGACTGTTCCCTGTTCTCCCTGGAAATGGACGCGTTACTCAAGATGATATGATCATTGGAGGCTATTATATTCCTAAAGGGGTAAGAGCACAAAAACCCTAAAAGTCAAGTGAAGAAGAATATTACCTGTTGACGTTGGCCATTTTGCACAATGGCCGACTTTGGGTTTTGACTGTAACATATATACCAAAAATGTCGATTCTAATCTGCAAAACGCTGTGTTTAAAGTTTTTTTTTTAATGTTTTTTAGAAATGTAAAACATGATTTGTTACATAGGAACATCTAAATGAAGCCACTTCTTGTTTTAACAGACGCAGTTGGCTCTTTGTCATTACTCCACCTCAATGGAAGATGAGAACTTCCCCCGTGCAGAAGATTTCCGTCCTAGTCGCTGGATCCGCAAGGACGGCTCTGACCGCGTCGATAATTTTGGTTCGATCCCATTCGGTTATGGAATCCGCAGCTGTGTGGGGAGGAGAATAGCCGAGCTAGAGATGCACCTATCTCTCACTCAGGTCAGTCCCAAACATCCTCGTCACTAAATCACCTTTGTGTAAAGAAGATCTTACAAATTAATCTCTGACTATATGTTCTTCTCTGTTTCAGCTTCTGCAGAAGTTCCATATTGAGGTGTCTCCACAGACCACTGAAGTTCATGCCAAGACTCATGGGCTTCTTTGTCCTGGGTCACCTATCAACCTCAAATTTGTTGACCGAAAGTAATCTGCCATTTTGCCACCTGTATATATAAATTAGTCTGTGTTGTGCTTTTCAAAGTTTTAGTTTGGTTTTGTATCACATTGCTTCCTGCTTTCATCCCATTGTATAGTGTCAAGCTTTTTTACGAGAAAGGTATAATATTTGTGATATTTCAGTCAGTAGATCTGATTTAATAGTTCTCTGTTTTAATAAAATCATGGTATTGAACCAGAAAATCACATATCAATAACTCCATCGAGGCAAGTTATTTCGATTTGCTTTAAAGACTATAAACAATTCACTTCATTTTTAGTCATACAATAGCTGAAAAAACACTGCCAGAAGACCATGTACATAGATGTTTTACTAATGAATTAGCATTAGCTAGATTATTATTTATTTGACATGGGAACACAAACCCACGTATATACAAACTTAATAACTTCTGGATATCAAGTGAGAATTTTCCTAAGGAAACTTGAGTAATTTCCTTTAGATTCCAGAATTACCTTTTGACACGTCCAGTAGACAATTTGATAAGCTATTGTCGCGAGCAGTGTGTGTGTGTGTGTGTTGTATTGCTGTAGCTGTGGCGTTTCTCGTCTACAATAGTGCCTTTTCATTTTACTCTTTTTGTTGACTTAGATTGCTAAATTCTGTATAACGAATTGGATACAAATGAAAAAACCTTTTGGTCATATTGAGGGTTGTTTTTGTAAATGTGAATTGTATGAATTTTTGAAGGGTTTGATATGTTGAAACTAAAATTCTATAATAAATAAAGAGATTAAAATTTGCAGGCTTTTTTGTGGGCTTTTACACACACACACACACACACACACACACACACACAGCAATAATCACAGCAACACACAAACAAAACAATATTCACAAAAAAAATAATAACGCAAGCAAAAATATGTCTAATACACAGGACACAGAGCACAGGCTTAATCCACAAATATACTGCTGCAAATATATCTGCAAACACACAGAGAACACGTCCGTAGAAATTGATTAATGTAGTTTGCATTGTATTGTTTCGGTTCGGTGACTTGATGACTAATGTTCTTATGGCAGAAATGTTAAATTAATTAATCAATAAATTAATCAATTTTCATAATGTACAAAAGCACAGAAAAAGCAATACATTATGTCTGAATTATGTATTTATTATTATTATTATTATTATTTTATATACTATTTAATATTAATACATATTTAACGTAAACATTTAACGGTTATATATTATAAATAAAAAAAACTGTTAACGCCGGCATGAATAAAAAACAGGTAACGCAACCATTTACAAAATATAACATAATGATGTTACTAAAATACTGTATACACCACGCAAACAAAAAAAATATAGAATGAGAACCCGTAGCCGAACGCATGCGGCAAACATGTGCCTAAAACCCTTTGGGGAGGTGGAAATAATCTTTCGATGCATTTATTGGTTTAAAAACGAGAGACCGAGTTTTTCGATTGGCCAGAAAGTGACGCTAGCGAATCGCCTGCTTGCGTTGCTGTTTCTATTCTGTTCGGTCAGTAGATGGCGCTGTGGGACAGATGAGTTAAGTCAAAGGACAGCTAGGATGTTCAGAAGTAGTGTGTGTTAGCGTGAGCATTTTAAGTGGACTTAGTTCTTGAGGATTTATGGTAGCGAACTGTTGGATTAATGATTTTGCATGAAATCCGCTCTTTTGCTATTTTTACCGTCTTTTAATTGAAATTATTATTCCGATTCTCGTCCTCATCGGTCGCTCGCGTAATGTAAACAAACCCCGGTTTGCAATTGCACATGAAGTGTTTCTCAGCGTTTCATCAGACTGGAATTACTGTCAATTGGCCATTCTGAAAGCGACAGTGTGTCGGAAGAATCTCGCGGTGATGGTGGCTCTTTCTCGGGTCTTAGACTTTAGTTAAACCCGGTTGGTTTAGTCTGCTACAGTGTCACTTTCGTCTCCAGGCCTCTTATCAGCGGATGAGGAAGTGAACGGACCGAGCACCCAGGTAAACGTTTTCTCTGAATTCTTCTGGTCTTTAATAGATTTATGTTTGCTAAATATATCTGGACCGTTCAGCCGATGAATACTATTACAGACACCAAATGTAGCACCAGGTGATTTATTAGCATGTTAGCCAAATGCTACTTTTGGCCTAGAGACCTGCGAGGCAAAATTCGTTTTGAATATAAATAAGATATTAATGGTAAAGGATGTTCGAGTAACCTGTGCATGTGCTATAAAAAGTCACTAATTAACGTCAATGATTGCACTGACAGACTGTTTTGACACACACATCATATTGAAGTTGTTGTGGGACTCTGTATTGATTACCTACATGTAATTGTCACGACTGAATATAGTTTGTAATAGTATGTATGTAATTATACATATTCTATGCATTGTTTAAAATCTCTTGATTTCTTGTCCAGGAGAAAGGATCCCATTTCATGGGAGAATTTTCTTTCCTTCACTCCTGGGTGAACCGGTCGTCTGTCAACATGGGTAGGTGTTTGGTTATAACACAACATAGTTTAGAAGGCTTTTAAGTTCTTAGCAATAGCAAACTGTACTTTATTGTGACATCATAATTCTCTTCTTCTACTTTTAAAAGCACTAACTATTTTATCATAATTGTACATGACAGAGGAGCAGGAAGCGCTAAACTCCATCATGCAGGACCTGGTGGTTCTGCATCAGTCCAGTCGGCCGTCTGTCCTGTCTGACCTGGTTAAACCGAAAGCCTCGTCCCCCAAAAACCAGGTGAGCATTTTTTTCCAAGTCTGTGGTCAGAGTGCTGGAGATTTGAACAGTGGAATAGATGTTTAGTGCAGAGAGAAAGCATGACGTGGAAGTTTTGTGAAAAAATACAACTATAAATAACTTTATTATGTTTATTCATTACATTTTTATTGCATGTATTGGGCCCTATATTTTACAGGTAATGCAATCTGAGACTCTTTGGATCAGTGCATGCTAAGTGCATAAACGCCTCAGATTCAAATTTAGAATTTGAGCTTTGCATTCTGCTTCAAACAAGTGTTTATGGCTCATTTTACATATGATGTAAAGGCGTGATTGTGCAAAAGTGTATGTGTTTGTCCGCAGAATGACGTAAGAGTGAAGTTTGAGTTCAGAGGAGAGAAGAGGTAAAGATTGCAAATCCACCTTCTGCTCTTCACTTCCTGATTTGAACACTTCCCTCTAAATGTTCTGAGAATTAAACCAGTTCATCATCTCTGATGTGATGGCTGCTTCAAAGTCTTTGCTTTTCACTTTTTTGACAACAATATGATAACAATATGTTTTGAATTTTAGAATATTTGGCTATAAACACCATTTTTCATTGCCTTTACAAATAATAATTTTATACTTTATATAACTTTATTTAATACTGTTATAAATCAAAACGATGCGACCAAATTACATACAAATTCAAGTTTCTTTATAATGAGACATTAACATTTTTTGTGTTTGTCGCTTAAGGATTTTGCAGTTTGCACGGCCAGTAAGTCTGGATGATCTGAGCGCTAGAGCTAAAATGGCATTTGGGCAGAGAATGGATCTGCATTACACCAACAATGAAGTAAGATGTGCTTAACATTACGTCTATGTTGATTTAGGTTCATGTTAAATAGCTATACACATTTCTCCTAGCTTGTTATCCCTCTGAGCACTCAAGATGATCTGGATAAAGCTGTCGAACTGTTGGATCGCTCTGTGCATATGAAAAGTCTCAAAATACTGCTGGTGCTTCCTTCCTCCTGCTTTCAGGTCAGAGATCATCATTTTTCACACAAAATGTGAGAGACAAGAAGCGTTTACTGTAACGGGACAACATGCTCACTTAGAATGGAAAAGATCACATTAGGGATCCATTCTAAGCTCACTGAGGAATTAACTGCCTTAGTGAAATTCAATTATGTTCTTGGTAGATTTATGCTGATTCATTTATGATCTGAATGTTCTCTTCAGCTGGAAAGGAAAATGTTTCGTTAAATATTTTTTTCTTTTAGAGCTAATTCTGGTATCAAAGCATATCATAAAAAGTAGTCTGCTGAATATCCTTTCCAGTGGATCACAGGGTTCAGATCGGAATCATACTATGTATTTGAACACAAACTAGTGTCCAAATGTTGGTCCACGGTGACCCTTAATTTGACCTTTTACTGATGCTGACTTTACTCATAGATGTGTAGACTTTGACATTGTCTTTGAGATCATTATAGAATCATGCATGTCTTGGCAGTTGAAATTATCGTATTTAGAATAGCTAACAAAAACATGGATTCATGTAACCTTGATGTCAGATTTATGAAAAGTAATAATTGATTCAAACCATGTCTTGTAATTTTAGAACACCATTTCTAACCTGTTGCCATCTCATGAGAACTTGGACAACACAAACTTCAGCCTGTCGGACAAGAGCATGTTGGCACTTTTAGGTGAGTTTCATTGCCCATCACTTTGTCCGAGGCTGATGTTAAGATGTGAATTCACTGAGACACTGAGATGCTCTGTCTCCAGGTTCTCAGTCAACAGATCGCAGTTCTCCTCCTCCAGGATATATTCCAGACGCTTTGCAGCAGGTGGCCAGAAACGGCTCTTTCACCAGCATCAACAGTGAGGGCGAGTTCATTCCTGAGAGCATGGACCAGGTAAACTATCTGTGACCTTTTCAGCTTGACCGCTCGTTTATCTTGTCATGGTTTTCTTCTGGCAGATGCTGGACCCTCTGTCCATGAGCAGTCCTGAGAATTCCGCTTCCGGCAGCTGTCCGTCCCTGGACAGTCCACTTGATAGGTGACTCCTCAGACTCTTTTGCTTGTCCCACAAATATTAAAATTCTGTGTTGCCCATTGAGTCTTCTTAGAGAAAAAAAAACACACAAAAAAACTTCTAATAATCCTGTATAATCACAGCATTTTTATGTGTTGTTGTGCACATTATTGTCAAATAATAAAAAAATATTTTTACGATGGAACATTTACCATTTTAAATATAATCTTGACAGTGGTTTCTTGATAGTGCAGCTTAATTTAACAAATTAGCAGATTTACTTAAATTTACATAAATCCTGGTTAAAATGACTAAACTAAGCTATTCCCTTTTTCAATTCCCGCTGATTTAACTTTCATAAAAGCCAAGATAATTGTGCTTTTGCTTGCCCTACGTGGGTTTGTGTACCCATCTACCATTTAAAAGGTGTTAGTTAAATGCTTGGAGTGTCTCAGACAAATTTTCAATACTCCACATTTTAATAATGGCCTGTGATATAAATGTCTATTTACATTTTTAAGAGAATGCAAAATATATTTTTCCTGCCTTTTGTATTTTTCATCATGGATTCCACAGGATGTACGAAACTAGCTAGTGCTTACACAAGCTCTGATTTTATTGTTTACAATATACAAATGTTTTACTAACCTTAGATTGTTATATACTAATTTTTAGTTGTGACAACAATGCATAAATGTGTTCTTTACCAATACACTTTGCTCTGAACTGTAAATAACACACTCAATGACTTATAATGATTGGTCTATTACAGCGATACCTATCCCAAGTCCCGTATGCCTCGAGCCCTGAGCTACCCTGACAACCATCAAGAGTTTCCCGGTAACCACTTGCTTATCTTTTTGTCTTGATGTCATGTACAGACTCATGTCACCGTAATTGAGAAATCAATTGTTCTCTTTCCAGAGTACGACATCCCAGTGTTTGAGAAAACAGGAAAGGGAGGAACCTACCCAAGGAGATATCACATTTCCATTGGTCTCCAGGACTACACTGATGGTGAGCATTAAAAAGTTCTGACCCAGCAATAGCATTCGCATGATGTTTTGTTGTTCTTTTAGGGCGGAAGACGTTTCCCAGGGCACGGCGAACACAAGCCCATGGTTTTCGTTCTCCTGTGAGCTTCAGTCCGACGGAGCAGCAGAGCCCCAGCACCAGCAGTGGAAGCAGCATCTTCACGCCAGAGCTGGAAGAACCTGGGCGCCGATGCCGTGGCAGTGAAATCGAGCCCAGCCCCAACCCTACTCTCTCAGTGATGGACATCAGCCCCCCCAGCCGCTGTGAGTAGTGTTAGGGTCCAGGAGACCGCTTGCTTGTTGTATTGGTCCAGATTGTTTAAATAAGTGCTGTTGTGGTTCACATGGTCACGTGACTCATAAATGAAATGAAATGAAAGGATAACATGTATGCATTGACTTTTCCCACTGCGTCGACACCTGGATGACCGATATATGAAGAGTGCATAGATGAATCATAAAAATGAGAAATTTTGTGTATTTAAAACTCTTGTTATTGGATGCACATCTTTTAAATTGAGTCCACAATTATTTGGTGGTATTTTAAATGCGCTAGTGTGATTTGTTAAAAACATTTGTTTTTTGGACATTTTGTTGAAGCATAATTAGATTTTAAAGTACAAAAAAAGCATTTATTATCAAAAATGTCAAAACATTTTGAGCACAGTATGATATTGAAAATTTTTTTGAGGTTCTGTTTGAACATTGTTTTGACTTTTATATCTTCAATAAAGTTTGGACACTGCGGTGTGGTGTTCTCATTGAAACTCTGTGTGTGTTTTCTCCTTTCGCAGCCCCTCGGGCCCCAACAAACTGGCGGCTTGGAAAGCTTTTGGGCCAGGGAGCGTTTGGCCGAGTGTATCTATGCTACGATGCTGACACGGGCAGAGAACTCGCTGTGAAGCAAGTTCAGTTTGACCCAGACAGCCCAGAAACAAGCAAGGTGATGTTTTTTTTTTTTCAATGCTCAAAGCAAAGGAAGAGCTTAAAGTCATGTTCTACTGTCTGTTGTTTGTTCAGGAGGTGAGTGCGTTGGAGTGTGAGATTCAGCTGCTAAAAAACCTCTTCCACGAGCGAATCGTTCAGTACTACGGCTGCTTGCGGGACACGCAGGAAAGGACGCTTTCAATCTTCATGGAGTATATGCCTGGAGTAAGTGTGTTACTTTACTAACGCCAGCCAAGTTACTTTGTGTATTCGCAGCAGAGAGATCTGATGACTTCACTTGTTGGGGTAACTGCTCTGAAGAATGTTTCAATCTTCTTTTCATTGGTTTTCATATTACCACATCAATTTCAACAATTCAGAGCGGATCAAGCTCCATGCTGAGCTGCACCTGCTTTTGCCAATGACATGAACATCAAGCAACTTTAAAAGCAGCTCCAAGTGTTTAACTCTATAGATGCCCTGATTTATGCATTTGGTTCAGTCAGCAATTGTGTTCATAGCTTGAGTGAACCTGAAAAGAGTTGGTTTGGAACTAGACTGAGAGCTAGACTGTTTTGGACTAAAGAAGAGAGTCACTTCCAAGCTAAACAAACCAGGCAGGTGTCAATACAAAAGAACAAAATCATGCAAGACTCATAGAAGGACATATGAGAGTAGACTCATTCTAGTCTTTAGCGAATCTTCACTTCAAATAAGTTGAGTGATGTCTTATATCAGTTTCCCTTCTGTTTCACAGGGCTCCATTAAAGACCAGCTGAAGTCATACGGTGCTCTGACAGAGAATGTCACGCGTAAATACACAAGGCAGATTCTGGAAGGTGTGTGTTACTTGCACAGTAACATGATCGTGCACAGAGACATCAAAGGTGAGACAGTTGGTTTTATTTAGGGATGCACCGATAACGGTACCACATTTTCTAAAGTATCGACATCACTACAGCTCAGAGCACGAGGTGTATAGCGGGTGTATTTCAATGTAAAAGAAGACGACAAAATGGCGGACCTCAAAATGTGCTTAACGAAATTGTCCAGAGGCTCAAAATGTAGCGTGTTTAACACGGCACAACTCACGCTGCAGCGAACTCTATTATACTATTAATATAATAGTACTACTAATAAGGGGTGGGCGATATGAGCTAAAATTCATATCACGGTATTATCTACTGTACAGACGGTATCGGTATTTTATCGCGGTATTGGGGGGGGGGGGCATTACATTTTAGTTAAGCGAGAGAGAGAGAGAGAGAGGGAGCGGCCGAGCGAGAGAGAGAGAGAGGGAGCGGCCGAGAGAGAGAGAGAGAGAGCGGGCGGGCGAGAGAGAGAGAGAGAGCGAGCGCGCGAGCGGCTGCCTACTTGTCTTCGTGCGTAAGCGCTGTCTCGCTTTCTCACTAGAAAACGGAGCGGCACGCGTATGTGCGTCACGTGTGAGATCTATTAATTCAGGCTGTTACACTGCTTTCTGTGTTCGATTAGCAATGTCCGTGCCCTCATTGATAGTTGTAAGTTACAACTTGTAACGAAACGAATGTATTATACTGTATTAAAGTGTTTATATACTTATATAAAAATCATTCATGAATTATCACGGTATCCACGGTATTGCAAAATTCATATCGTGGCACATCTTAATACCGGTATTCACGTTAATACCGGTATACCGCCCACCCCTACTACTAATAGAGTAATACTACTCTATCTAACTATTTTATCTTGCAGTTGGAGAGACAGACTCTGCATAGTGTTTGGACTGTGTCTACATACGACTGTGTAATACAGTATTTTGTGTGCTAGGAGATTGTTGACAATACACAGTTGGTCAAGCCAATCTGACCACTCACTGACCTGAGCCCTAACTAGTCATAAACTAGTTTTAACTGAGGTCAAATCTGGTGTCTGTAGTGTTGTGTTTGGTGGGAACACAATAAATAACAAAATGATGGACTTAGTTTTTCTTTCTTTTAAGTTGCTTTTTATTGTACTCACTCTGAGAACGCCAACTCCTAACTAAAAGAGATAGAGGGAGAGAGAGAGCTACGGCCACGTTTTGGGCCAACTAAAATATCACCCGGAGTTCTTGAACAACAAACATAAAAGCGGAGTTCAAATACACTACATGTAGCATGTGTCATGAGACCATCTACAGCAGGCATAGGTAAAATCAAGGCCCACATGCGGGCCCCCTGAAACTTGTAAAAATGAAATGAAAGTCAGATCATTTGTTGTACATTTTTTTTCATTTTCATTTGGAATTAAAGCATATATTTCCTCCATATCTCAACATGTGTAATTTTTTCTCCAATGTGGTTCCTGTTCTATAGCGTCAGCGTATCACTTATGCGTGCGTAACATCATGGCCATGATGACGTTTGTAGTTTTAGTGTTAAAATGGAACATTTGTTGTAGTGTCTAATGAGTAGTGCCTCCTCACTTCTTTCTAATAGGTGCCAATATCCTCCGGGACTCGGCAGGAAATGTAAAGCTGGGTGACTTTGGAGCGTGTCGGCGACTTCAGACCATCTGTCTATCTGGAACAGGCATCAAGTCGGTGACTGGAACTCCTTACTGGATGAGCCCTGAGGTCATAAGCGGCGAGGGTTACGGACGAAAAGCAGATATCTGGTAAGCTTTCATTCGGCTGAATGGCTGCAGTTGTGTTATTTTGCAGTGTCTCACACTATCATCTGATTGCAGGAGTATTGGCTGCACAGTGGTGGAAATGTTGACTGAACGGCCTCCGTGGGCGGAATACGAAGCCATGGCGGCCATTTTTAAAATCGCTACACAGCCCACCAACCCAACCTTGCCACCTCATGTGTCGGACCACTGCCGCGACTTTCTTAAACGAATTTTTGTGGAAACGAAACAACGCCCTGCTGCAGATGACCTTTTACGACACACTTTTGTCCACTAGCCACTCCTTCTTCCTACATTGACCAATCAGAGGCTTCCGAATATTTGAATAGGATCATTCCGTTCTGAGACTCCTTCCTCCCAGCTGGCCCAAAAGCCCCTACCTCACAAGACCAGAGCGCAGGGTGCCGGAAATCCAGGCCAACTTGGAGCAGCTTGATTCCATATGAAAGCATTGCACCTTAATGTTCTTCTGGGGTAAGTTCTTGTAAAGACTCTTGGGACCCCCAAAAGTCTAAGCTTAGTTTTTAACTGTTTTAACGAGTCCCGTGATCGGGGAGAGCCTTAGCAAGGAGGGGTCCAGTCGGGTTCTGGATGCTCTGTGGGTTTGCTCGGGAGCGCGAGAAGCCCCAGATGATGGCAGGTCCGCCAATACGCTGCTACACAGAAATAGAACGGACTTTGACAACAGAGGTAAACGGGACCTTTGAATCCTGCTCTCATGGTTCTTAAAAGTTCTCATTTTTTTTTTGCACAGTCCTGGTTGTACATAGAGAAGCGTACAAAAACCTACTGTAGTTGTCGACTCACAATGCTGTACTCGTTTTTACGTTTGGTGTTCACATCTTTGGTTCGTTTCTGCCTTCTGCTTAATTTTTTTAAAGCAGCATCTCATTTTTCTACTCTGCTCTGTCAGTATTATCCAATTGGTTCTTTTTACGCTTTTCTAGCTTTCGCCCGCAAATATTCACTAGCCTTTATTCTGTACTGGAGATGTTAACGGATGTTCAAACTCGCTCTGCCTTTTTTCCCTACAGTTCTTCGGCTGGTTCAGGCCGGACTGACTGTGCATTTTCTCAACTTAGTGCCGTACACCTCAATCTTATCAGGTTGAACCTTTCTGGTGACGTGGAAGCTTCATTATCACTGTAAGTGCACTTCTAGTGACGAGCTCACCACTTAGACCACTATTACTCAAGCTCTCAGAACAGTTTGCCTAAACTTTGATATCCCACAATGCCTTGGGAATGGCTGTCACCCAATCATGCTCTTAGTCAAGCACCAATGCTCTTTTTCTAGCACATTCTCTGGTATTTTCCTCTGTGCAACGCTTTGGTTTCACCTTATTCATACTGTAATGCTCAAACAGGCCTGCTTCCGCTTCTTGGAAAATGTTATTTTAATATTCAAACTTTTTTTACGGAATTTAATCACGACTGTACTGAAATAGATGGATTCCCACAAGAACCAACTGGATGAATGTAAAAACGCGAATGTTTGACTTTAACTGCATGACGCTTTTTAAGCTAGTCGGTACATGATGACATTGGTAAGGCAGCGTTAGCCAACATGGCTAAAAAGGAAGTCCTCACGTTTTTGCCAGTGCCGCAAGTACACTCCAAGCAAACGTTTACAGGTTTCTTTCCTGATGGCATCTGTAAAACCTACCTCCACTTTGCATTCACTAGAATAATTCTCACTGCCGTTCACCACTTTGCAGTCTATAACATTTCAACACTTCTTTGTCCTAGAACCCTTGAGTCTGGTTCCAAGCGTTTTTGCATCTTTTCCATCGATGCCAAGTGATGCCGACCTTTCCTTTTATTACAAGGAATTTCTCTATTAAAGACATAAAATAGTGAATTTGTTCAGGATTTTAGTGTCTGTTCACAGAACGGTTCTGTTTTCATTTGTCTGGTGTAGTTAAACGCATTAGACAGTGGATGACACATTTATGGAAGAACGACAGTATGTAGCATGAACACTGTAGAGTTTCTTGTTTTAACTTTTTGAGAACATGATCTCTACACTGATTGGATTTCTTTTTCCATCTTATCTGAAATTTCTGTTTAAGAGGCAAAAAAAAAATATTCTTCTACTCTGATCAGAATTTATTTTTTTCCACCACTAGATGGCTTCGTTCTATTGATGTCTGTGTAAATGATTGGCAAATTTTTCCCTGAATAAGTCTCATTGAAC
>SOMO01000057.1:1749834-1760716 GCA_028128575.1 Paedocypris carbunculus
AAAAAAAATTCATTTAAAAAAGCGGATACAGAATATCTGGCCTGTGGTGACATTCTGAGCTTGAAACATGCTTGTTCAATTTCTGTTCTAAATATCTACCAAAAAACTATGATTAAATTAGGAGAAACTCTAACTCCACTTTTATGGCAGAATATTTTCACTTAAATCAACAAATGCATGTCCCTCAAAAGGATTTTTCGTGAGATTACTTGATATTTGGGTTTGCCTAACTTTGTATTGTGTTACAGTTGCTAAGATGACATTGTGTTGGGGCCAGAAGACATTTTGGCTTTGACTCCTGAATGCTTCAACAAAGCAACTGTGTGTACTCTGAAGTATTTTTGTTATTTGATATGGTTCTCTGCCCTGACCAACTGTAACCTGTGAGGTTTTCAAGATACAGTTTGATATGGCACTATACTAGTAGTGCCATTCTTCTGCCCATCTCTTTGTCTGGATAAGACAAAGACAATACACATGTTGCCATACATGTGTTACTAACACTGACCAACAAAATCAGAGAAAAGTCCTTTTATTTATTTTGTGTTTATTGTTATTTTCCATGTGTGGTAGGGTTGTTGCTGACTATGTAGAAGGTAAGTATACACTCATGAAATTTCCCCTTATGTAATCATAGCAACAGAAAAATAATGGCTGGCCCTGCCGTACACATTGCTCTTCTTTGTGTAAGAAACAAAATATGTACAGACTACAAATTGTACAATACAGACTGTAAAATGTTCTTGAGTGTAATATATAAATAAACTGTTGCTCTATTCACAGTTTACGCTGTATTTTTTATTTTGTTTATAGCTTATAGCAGTTTTCTGCCCGGCCATACTTTTTAAAAAACATGTATAGTTTAAAAGTATAGATAATAAGTCAAGTAGACACATAAAAAAACAATTCTCAATTTTTATAATGTTAAATACATTTTTGTGAATGCAAAAAAATTCAAAGAATATGTATGATATAGGACATAAAGAGGCAATGAACTAGAAGTCAAAAACAATAAAAAAAAAAAGCAGATTCAAATTCTTCTTTCTTTGTTTTCTATTTGTATTCCAATATTATTTAATATTTAAGGTTAAAATAAATATAAAACAAATTAATCAGCATCTCGAATAATGAAAAAAAAAACATGTTTACAATACACGGAACAACTCACGGAAACGTTTCTTTGGAACATGATTGGCTAGCATGGAGTTGACGGACGTGTTCGGGAACCAATACAGTTCAAAGTTTCTTGTTCCATGCACCAATAGAAGCCAATGAAAAACCCAAACGTATTTTATTGGCTAGCGGAAAGTCCTTGCTTCCGTTTGAATAACAAACAAGTTGGTTCCGAAGTTTGTTCTGTTCAAGTGCATTTTGAGATTCATATTTACATTAGCACATTAATTTTGTGACTACCATTTGTTCACGCATGATAATACGTGATGCCAAATATACTTTAAGGAAATGATAAGTATTACTATATCGTGTTCGGAATCTGCACGTTAACGTGCATTAGCTTTGCATCGAACATGGCAAGACAAGGAGTATCGCGGTTAAAGGTAATAATTTATTTTGGAAATTATCATTGTAGATAATCATAAATGTAACTTGCATTCAGGGGATTTCATCTGGAAGGCTTGGTCGTGGACAAACACTCAAGAAAAGGTGCGTTTTAATTTCTAACTAAATCATAACTAAAATGGAATTCTCATCATATGCTACACAAATTTAAATATTTTGAATAATTCCTGAATACTCCTGAGAAATGGTGTTTTGTTTAGGACTGCTGAGAAACACACGCCTTCTTTAGATCTAGCATCCGCACTGTATTCCCCAAAGACCGAGGACCAGGTAACTTATTCTTCCTATAAGTGTTTAAAAATAGCTTTTTCAGTATTAATTAGAGCAGGTTATTATAACCAGGTGACGTCAGTGCGTAAAGGACTGGACCAATGTGCCTCCATACTCAGTGAGTTGCTTGAAGTGGAAGCAGCAGGTGTGGATTTAAAATAGAGAAAGTCTGCCTCAGTTGTGTGGAGTATTCATTTGAAATATTGTTTTGACAGAATCAAAGCTGAAACCGCAGGGAGCAAAGACGAGCACCTCTAAAGCTCCAACAGGGAGTTTATCAAGAAAGCCTGACTCTGACAAGAGAAAGCTGGTGAATGGAAAGAAGGCAAATTTGGTTAAACACAATAATAAAAGACCAGGTAAGTTGCCATAGACATGATACTTTCCTTTAACGGTTACTGTATTTTGTTGATGTATTGGTACTTTGCCACCTTTTTGAGAAGAGATTTTACAAGTTTAAGATGTTAAAACGTTCTGCACTTGCACGTCACATTTCATTCAATGCTGCAGATGCACATTTTCAGATTGTATTTTGTTTTTGGCCTTAAATGAAAGTTGCTCCGACAAATAAAGTACTTTTTAACTTTATACGTTTTACATATTTAAAATACTTGAAATTCACTTATTCATATTTTTTTTAAATCATTCGTGCTGATTTTTAAATAATTTAATTTTGTGTCAGACAATATATAGTACCTGTATTTTGTACGTCAAGAACAACAACAACAGTAATTATATTTGAAACAATTATTAAGTTAAGTTTATAAAGCACTACAGCAACACAACTATATTTCTTTCTGAGCAGGTCCTGTGCATAAAGCGGTTCTCCCTGCCAGTTCTTGTGCTGGTGTGACTAGGCAAGCATGCAACAGTGGTCCTAAACCTAGGATGGTACGGGCTTCACACAACCGGCCTTCAGGACTGCTCCGTTTGAACCAAGCAGAAGATGGTCAGCAAGCCTCTCATTCACTGGCCGCCTCTCGTCCTGCTTCCAGGGCTGATCCGCTCAGTCTAGGTAAAGCCTTAACGTTTCTCCCGTTCTTTACAATTTCTTAAGTGAGTACCACTTTTGTGTTACAATCTATTCTTATTCCCCTTTTTATAGATCTAATTCATCCATCCACCATGTTTGATAGTGGTCTAACCACATCCACACTTTCTCAGTGCTCTCTGAAGCCCAGATCAAACCAAAATGAATCCGTAAGTCAATGCACCCAAAAACAATAGTGAATTCTTCTTAATCAGAGTAACTTTACTTCATGTATAAAGATTTCTGGGTTCGTAGTGATCTGAACTTATGTGAGAAACATTAAACATCACAGGCACATTTCACAAGCAAAGTTGGAAGTTTTATTAGCAATATCTGCTAATTAATTAATGCTGGATTAACTAATGATATATTGGAACTAATAATTGTATTCGCATTTCTTTTAATTAGTCACTGAAATATGTCTGTACAACGTCCTGGTCAAATTGTGTCTTTATTGTGTGGTCAAATTGTGTGATAATCTGTGTGGTATTTATCACAGAGCGTCTTCAAACATTTACATCTGATGTAGACACAAAACCAGAATCCTCATGGCTAGTTCTTTTGACTTTTATTGATCAGGTGCTGGTGCCGTGTTCTGAGGAGTGTTTGGGAAAGAGTGGCAGGTGTACTGGTACTGATGACAAGTATGACCATGACACAATTCCCGCCAAAGACATCAGGTACCTGACCACCACCCCTCCAAATCTTCCATCCAACAACCCACAAATAACTAACCAGAGGGTCAGGATGGTGTGGTGTCTGCTGGAAGAACTGAAGACTGTGGTTGGAAGTCAAGGTATATTTTTCAATTTCAACCTTTTCTTATTTCTTAGCACTTGCTTGCCACTTAGAACTCCGTTTTACCTTTCTGGCTTACAATACAGGTTTTTGTTTTACTTGATTATATTGAGTTTAGAAATTAATTTAGAATTTAGAAAACTTGTTTTTTTTTTATTTTGTAATTTTTTTTTTTTGTGTAATCTATTTCCTTATCCTCCGCTATGCAACGGTAACCATGGAACCAAGTCAATTTTCTAAGATCAATAGAATTTTTTTTTTAAAGGTTTGCTGTGTGCAATGGCAAGTGTAAAATATAAAAGCTGTCCAGATGTTTAAACTCAACATTTGTCATAATCACTTGTATTATAAAGCTGTCTTTCTTCACCAACATGAGATTAAATTCTGATCAAGTTCTGTTTTCATATGTCAGATGATGCTCTTCGTCTAATCTCTGAAGTGGAGCAGAGCATCGTATCACTTCCTGTCATGGTGGGCAGCACAAGCATCCAGGATGAAATTGCTCACGCCCTACAGCCGCTCAGGAGTGAGAACGTGCAGCTACGAAGGTTTGCTGTGTCTCATGAAGAATTGGTGACACTGATCAGTGTTTTGTAATGAATGAGTGCCTTTCTATACCATCACGACTGAGTTGCTTTGCGTGTCTTCCAGGCGTGTACGAACACTCAGTCAGCAGTTATCAGAGAGCGAGCGAGCTGAACAGCAGATCAGACCAGAGAACTGCAGTATGGAGAGTGAGTCAAACCTCATTTGGACTGCAAAGGAGGGATGCTTTCTACTCTTTTATTTGCATAAATGGTTCTAGTTAAGATAATAAATCATGTTGTAGGAAACATTTCCACTGAATTGTAGTTTAGCAATTTAGAAGTTCTACACCGATGCATGAAACTAATTATAGGCCTAAACAATGTTAAAACTATAATATTTTGCACTGTTCGATGAATTAGGCCGGGTGTTGTTTCATCTTTCACCTTGGCCTTCGGTTTCCTCTCAAAGTTCAAGCTAAACACTCAAAAAAATTGTTGAATTTAAGTGAATTTTAATTGTTGGCCATTTAAGAGCAACTTTGTTTCACAGTGTACTGTTTCATGTCACAAAAGCAGCATGATGGATTGTACAGTGTTGGGGATATTTTTAAATACATCTTGAAATCATTGATGGTTGAAATCACAAGGATGCTCATCACACACATGCACACTTACAGCAGCTCATACTGTCTGCTTCGCGAGTTCAGATTTGGTCCACTTTTATTGTGGTTTTACGCAAGTGGATGAAAATGCTAGAAAGAAAACAATGATTATGGTAAACATTATAGTAAAATGAGTACACAAAACTGTAATGTTCATGCAAAACAACACTTTTCTTTTTTTTTTTTTTTCATTTTTGAAGCAATTAAGAATATTAAATTAGTTTTGCTTCTTTAAATCATGAAAAACTTGTATAATGCAAAACTGAGTAAATTAATAATTGTGGCTTTAAAAAATGTCTGCGCTTCAAACTGAATTCATAGAAGTGATTGTGAAATTAAGCATTTCTTTTTCAAAATGGCTATTTAAATTGCGCAATACACCCGCTTCACCGTGGAATGCTTCTTTGTCGCAGATTTTTTACATAAACCACGTTGGTACAAAAAAAATTTATTTTTTTAATGTTTGTTACCTTTTTGCCATTTTTTTGCTTTGTTGGAGTGTATCTACCGTACCATGATTTACGAGGATCTATTGTGTTTCGACCGATTATTCCATTTTTTTTGGTTCTCTGTTTGAGTTTTCCATTCAGCGTGTCTCCTATCAGGACTGAAATTCTTCATATTTTGTATGGTTTGTGTTTGTTTCAGTGGTGGCTGTGCAGTCTCTGAACGTCATGCTTCAGACTCAGCTGAACGAGAGCCGAGAGGAGCTGAACACTCTGCAGCGGGAAAACCTGAGGCTGCGCAGAGCAGCTGAGGAAAGAAACTCTGATGGCCGACATCACAAAGAGTGCGGTACGAGCTGCTGCCTCTGCTGTGCTCTTTCTAGAAGCTTGCTCCTACTATTGATGATAGTGCTCGACCTGTTGTTTTCACCATATTACCGAGCACAGATTCTGAAATGGGCTTTGCTTGTAAGTAATTCTAGACTTGGTGTGCAGGGTTGAGCAAGTCGCTGGCTGATGTGCAGAGGAAGCTGGAGCAGAGTGAGAGGGAGAAGGCTACACTTACACAGTGTTTACAGCAGAGGGAGACAGAGGTCAGCGGTCTGCGAGAAGTCGCCAGGTAAAGTCAACCATGGATAAATGTGTTCCAGAAAACATTCTCTGTCCGCGAGAGAAATGTAAAAATTAACTCTCACGTACTGTGGCGTAAGGGTGAGATTGTTTGCTCGAGCTATAGAGGACGCTAGCTTTAAAAATAGCTTTATCACACATGGTGGATCACTTCCTCGATGCATGTCACACCAAACTCACTCGGATTATAATGATAATTGTTTACTTGTTTGATTTGGGTTTTATCAAATTTCTCATGATTGTTTTTTTTCCTTTTTGTATTTTTTAAAACGCTTTAAGAATTTACAAATTGCAGTTTTACAAAAAAACTTTAAAAATCACTCCCTCTTGAACTTGGTTTTCCATTTTTAATATGTTGGATATCGCAGGTATCATATGTTAGATGCACAATATCGTTATAAGACATAAATCACAATTTTTTATTTTAGAATCTTGACCTTTTAAAACGCTTGGACTTGTAAAAAAAATCTCTGATTTACAAACAACATAATTTTGCATAATGCAAATCATCTGTATCAAATGTATTAATAATTCAGGGGACAATGTGGTCCTGATGAGGGCATCGCGCTCCAGACATATGACTGGAGGCCCTTTCTCTTTAAAACCTCGTTGTTATTGGGTAAAATGTTCTGTGCACTTTTGATGAGTGTGTTTCTTGCGTTATTTAATAACTGCAAAATTTGTGGCTAAAGAGACCTATTTTTTGCTTATACTTCCAGAAGTATACTACTGACAGAGATGCTACGCCTTTGTCTTAAGGCTGTGTCGCGTAAAATAATTGTTTTTAGATTTAAATATTGGAATAAAGGAGACCAAATGGAGTAGATTTTTAAGTATTTATACAGAAACAAAAAATATGTCTTTTCATTGACTAATGAAACCGAGGTAAAAAATTTGAGGTAAGAAAGACCTAAAGAATTTAAGGTTTCAAAAGACAGTGTTAACATCTAGCTTGGTAAATCACAGTTTTGAGTCGTTGCTGATACCGTCTACACTGTGAACAGCGCTTTATAAAATAAAAAAACCTTATCTTGAATTCCTCAGGGCATAAGGGCACAGCTCATAAGCATTATTTCTTTCTGCACAGAAACACGCAGAGAAGCCAAACAAAAGACGCCGCCGGCTACTCGTCTCGCACAGACTTGTACCCATCTAACTCGCCTCTCACCAGAAGCGTCCTTCAAATACACACAGATTCACACAAGGATGCTTGTGCGTCAAACAAGTGTTCAGATGCCGTAAACCTCTACCTTCAGACTCTGGAAGAGCCCAAACAGTTTTCTTCTGGATCTTACACCTCACAGTTTAACATGCCGACTAAAAGAAGCAACTGTCTGGAATCAGATGCTGAAGTCTGCAAACTGAAAGATTACAAACCGTCCCTGGAAACCATTGGGGAGACTGCTCCTCTGGCCGAAGAAGAGGAAGAAACCCAGCAGATGCCTCATTGTAAACCCTTTTCTTCAGATCTGGAAAGGCCCAAAGTGGCCACCAGTCGACATGATGATGCAGATGCACATATTGACCTTAATAGTATGGGACTTCCTTTTGAAAAGCTGAATCTCTATGATGGGTTCCGGACCACTCATTATGAAAAATTTCCTGAGAAATTTAAATCTAAAATAGAACCAATGTCCCGGAATCCACGCACTGGTCAACCTTCCATCAGGGAGAGCACTTTTTCATTCTCTGACGTGAAATCGTTGGTTTCTGAGTGGAGCATAAACTCCTGGTCCACGTTCAACACACAGGATGAGCAGAAGTTCAGGGATGGTCTGGCCGCTCTTGACGCTAGTATAGAAAGTTTGCAGAGAACTCTGAAAGCTGATCGGAACAAACAAGCTGTGTAAACGTGTTCATGTTTGCTTTTAAATGTTTTTAATGCTTTTTCAAATAAATTATTTTAAGAAATAACAACCGGATTACATTTGTTTGTGGTGTTGGTAACAGCTGTCCAAAAAAACGTTGCTGCAAAGTTACTTGACAGAATTACAGAATTAATATGCAAGCAGTAATAGAGTGGTTCATGCCTTTTTGGGTTTTTTTTTTGCAGGCTAATATTTGAAATCTGTTCTACTTGTCTTTGATTGGCTGATTATTAAATAAATCATTGGCATTGGTTTTGTGAGGCGCTGAGATACGACAGCAAGCTGTGAATGTTGAATCATTGTGCGTCAAAAATAAATTCCAGTTGATCAAAAGACATGGTTGCCAGTACATACTGGTAAAGAAGAGAACTTGCTTTTTTTTTTGCCAAATACATGCAACTGATAAATGGTCAGTGATGGCAAAATAATTGTTTATATTACATTAAACAGAACTTTTAATCACAACATCTGCTTCATAACATAGAGCTGATGAAATGGTACATGCAGAATGATCAAAACTGAAAATAATACAAATGCTCATGTTACAACAGGAACAGTAATATAATTTGAGTCACAAAGCCAAAGTTGAGAGTGAAAGTAAATGCATTTACTAATAGATTTCACATAAGATGTCCATGTTTAAAACTATTCTGTTAAAGAACGAAATGGCATAACAGAATTATTACCGGAGCATGGAAAACGTTACCAGCATATAAGCATTTTTAGATCTGAGCAACAAAGATACAATACCTATACACCATTCAAGACAGCAGGATCTCTGTGATTAATAGAACTTGTAAACAAAATGGACATATGAAAATATGAGATCCAAAGATTTCTCTCTATGTCCATTGTGGCCTCAACCCAAGCCATAACCCCTGCCACTGGACGGCTGGCGTTTTTACGCTTGTGTGAAAACAACAGAGTGCTCCACTCAAACCAGCACGATTAAAATAACATTTCCTGGAGTGGGAAATATGATGGGGGCATAATTGGCTTCTCTTTGTGTAGTGTTACCAAACCGCTGGTAAGTGAAGCCTGCTTTTTATGAAGTAACTGCAGTAATGTGTTTCCCTTTCTGTCTGTGAAAGTGTGAATGTGATGAAACATTAAATGAATACTAGCATGTGGGCCAGCAGGTAAATGACTAGGTAAAATTGAAACCACAGCTTTCAGGATGTGAAAGTGAGTTTTAATTGAGTAACAGTAATTGCTTAGTTTCACCACATTTAATCTCTAAAGAAAAGCCACGGATGAAAGTTTTTGTATTCTTGGATTGCCATATCTAGAGACAAAAGTTTTATATCTAGATATATCTAGAGGCTTCAGTTTTGTTTTTTGCTTTTTAGTCTTCAAAAATTTGGTGACCACAAGGTTCAGTCCTGGGGCCTATTTTGTGTCTAAGTTATTTTAATGCTTAGACGTAATGCTCTGTAAGTAAATTATCTCGTTTTTGTTCTTTGAATGATCTTTGTCATTTGTCTCTTGTCAACATGTTTTTGTGGAGGAATGTTTGAAAGTAGGGTTTAGTGGTGTTTTATTTTAGTGCAATAAGCCATCGTCATTTTAAAATAAGATTAAAAAGTTTGTTCACACACACAATTTAGCCATTGCATATTTTTTTAGACTGTAATAGGAAAATTAATAAAACTTGCTTAAGTTAAATAAAACTCTGAATTTTTGTTGTACAGTTGCTGCCTTTTATCTCTATAAGTAAAGTTCGTTTTATAATTCTGGAATTGATTTCAAAATCAGATTCAATACATTATAATTCACTATAATTCGTGCAGAAGTAGAACAATGACAGAAAAAAAAAATAACAATCAAATTTCTTCTGCCATTTTTTTGGGCCAACACAATCTCAGCGTTTTTAGGCGTTACACGATCATGGACAGTCACACATAATTCATTATTCACTAACTCTTTTGTTAGATCTAATTGTCTATGTTTTGTTCATTTTTGAAAATTTTAAAGATCTCTATATTTGTATGGATTTAACAATTGTGATTGCAATTGCAATTGTATCGATTTAAAGACCTTTCATGACAAACTAATAAGGCTGTAAACTCCTTAAAGGACTGTGTCAGGGAGCCACAAAGGCAGCTATTGCGAGGTTACGCAATTCATGTCCATTATTAAAGGTGTTGTTGGTGGCATTTTTTGCTAGGGTGATAAAGACATGGCAGATGTTAAAACATTTTATAACATCTGATGTATTATTACCAATTGGGGCACAGATGAAGACAACATTATTTTACAAACTTCAGAACATGTACCTCTGTCAAAAACATTTTTTAGGCTTGCCACATAGTTTCAAAAAGAATGTGTAGCTGCAGAAGCCCAGCTGACGCCAGCCACTCTGCTGAGAGCAGCTTGGTCTACACCACCTTCAGCGCTGGTTTGTTCATGCCCCTGCAGTAAAGAGCATGATGGTGATGTAGAAGTCGAGCCACCATCTGTGATGTCCTCCTGACTGTTTGTGGTGCCCACATTGCCCCCTGGAGGACTGGAGGAAATAGTGCAGCTACTTACAGTCCACAGGCATGGATACTGACTGTGATGGAGAAGAACATTGAGTTTCAAGTTGACATCTCTCTTTTATCGTAAGCTTGGTTTCCTGTTAGACTGACCTGCTGGCTCCTGGTGAGTTTGGAGCAGACGGCATGGACAGCATAGAAGCAGGTCCAGAAGGTGACACACCGGTCCAGCCCTCATGACTGGAAAACATCTGCATGGAACTGGGACTCAGATTCTCAGTTAGAGACACTTGGAAGAGAAACAAGAGATGAACAGTCAGCTACAGTTTGAGCGTAGCTGTGTTTTGGTTTTTTTTTTTTGAAGAACTACCTGTGTTGTGTCCACGGTGGTGGTGGTGGTGGTGATGGTGGTGATGGGGACGTGAAAGGTAAGGGGAGGAGTACGGGGTGCTGCGATGCCCGTGCAGATTGGAGTAATGTTTGTATCCGTGGTGGGGAGTAAGTGGTAATGCTCCAGGATATGGAAAGTTTCCACCACTGGTAGAACATAATGAATCCGAATTGGATATGAACCAGCCACCTGCAAACAAGAAAAT
>SOMO01000057.1:1793170-1823304 GCA_028128575.1 Paedocypris carbunculus
CAACGTTAATTTCGTTGACGAAAAATTTTCGTCATCGTCTTCGTCAACGACACTTTTTCCCTGACGAAAACGAAACGAAAACTATATAAAAACTCCCGCTCAGTGACGACAACGTTAACTACGTTTATTGACACTTTCGTCAACGAATAAAAACTAAACGAAAATGCCTTTCGTGACGACGTCCAATCATAATCAGAGCTTGTGGAGAAAGGCGGGTGCAAACGCAAAGCGATCCAATCAGGACACGGAGCCTTAGCGGGGCGTGAAAAGCACATGGAGAAGCTGTGAGGCATCTGTAAGAATGTTTACTCCGGGTCGAAAAAAACGGTCAGACGTATGGAGTCATTTTAAATTCAACGCGACCTTAAAAAAAACCATTTGTACGCCGTGTGGAGCAACCATCACGGGCAAAAACACGACGAACCTGAAGCGCCATCTGCAGACAAAACATCCGGACATACACGTTACGGTACGCAATGTTAACATTTGTTTGTAGCATGCTAATGCGTTTTTTTGCAGACAGAAATTACATATCACTATGATAAGATAAGCTAAAAACTTTTGGAAATACTACCAAAATAAGTGTAATGAAAAACACGAAGACTTGTTTTTCTTGTCTGAAAATCTTTTTTTTCCTCTTTCACTCGTTGTTACAAAACAGCTGCAGAAGCCTCTAGATGATGACAGTGGACCATCCACTTCAAAAAAGGCTAAAGACGGTGGCACTCAGGACATATCAACTGCATTTAAAAGTGTCTTGAAATACAAGAGTGACTCCAAAGAGCAGATGACCAAAGAAGAAGCAATAGCTAAATGGATAGGAAGTACAGGATTACCAATAACTACTGTTGAAGATAAGGACTTTGTTCAAATGATGGAGATTGTGGATAAAAAGCTGACCGTTCCAAAAAAAACCAAGATGAGTAATCTGATAGACAAGCAATATGAAGAGCTTAAAGAAAAGTTCAGGAGGAGGTTGGCAGCTGCTCGGAAGATGTCTATTGGGATTGATTTGTGGACAAAAAAGGGTCTGACTGCCTCATTCCTAGCTATTAGTTCATGCTACTTTTGTGAGGAACTAAACAAACCAGAGCACATTTTGTTGGCTCTTGTAGAGGTAGCCCATCCTCACACTGCACAGTCAATCAAAGCTTGTGTGGACACATGCATGCTAGAGTGGAATGTTCCAAATGAGAAGATCATTGCAGTGATAACAGACAATGGGAGTAACATGGTGGCAGCTTTTAAAAGCATCACATCTGAGCCTGAGGAGGAGGACAGCTCTGAATCAGAAGATTTCTCCATTGAACAATTCTCTGAGGCTGAAGTTAATGAACTCAGGTGAGCAATTATTTCAATTCTTTTAAAGTTTTATACTAATAATTAATTAATTAATTTAAAATGCAATACATTCTTTACCTGTGGTTCCATTGTTCATTTCCAATATTTGTGGGTTTTTTTGCCTGTCTAGTTTTAATCAACTTTTTTTGAAAGTCAATTACAGTTAAAAATAAAAAAAAAATGTAAATTTTTGTTTTTACTGTCTTTAAGGTACCATAATGCGAACCTGGAGCGGATACCATGTGTGGTGCATTCTTTACAACTTGTGGTTCACCTGATTCAGAAGGAAGCAAGTATTAACAAACTGCTGGATAAAGCAAGGTCTGTAGTGAAGCTTTTTCGCAAGTCTTCTGTAGCAACTCAAAGAATCTTGGAAAAGTGTGGTCTTATTCTCATGAACGACTGTCCCACACGCTGGTCAAGCACATACAACATGATTGCACGTCTCATCGAAGTGAAAGACTCAGTCTCCCAAATAGCAAATGACATGGGCTGGGACAGCTTGCTTCCTAGTGAGTGGCACAAGTTGATGTCATTGCATGAACTACTTCTGCCATTTGCAGAACATACACAAACGCTTCAGAGTGACACCATGTCCATGTCCCTTGTCGTCCCCGCTCTCCTCGACCTGCTCAGCCACCTTGATGACTTTATGGAAAAAAACAGCCATCGAGACCTTGCTTCTCTTGCAGTGAAAATGAAAGGAGGACTAGAGATTCGTTTTTCTTGCATATTGGATCCAAATGATGAAAAGTTCACACCGATTGTAGCAGCTGCCTGCTTTCTTAACCCCAGTGTTTGTGAAACTCTTGCAAAAGTAACTAAAGACAAAATCCAAGAATTGCTCTGTCGGGCAGAGGAGTATGTGGTACAATCACAGTCAGAACAAGAGGAGAGGTCTGAAGATAATGAAGATAAAAGCAGAGAGGAACCTGAAGTAGAATCATCTTCATCAAAAAAGCCAGTCTTCAGGTTTCTCTCGAAGTTCTGCTCAACACCTAAGCAGAGGTTTTCTCAAAACAACATCAGGCAACAGGTCAGGAAATATAAGGAGGAGCTCTCACAACCAATTACCTGTGGCACAGGTACTGAGTTTTGGCTGGAGAAAAGTGACGGTCTTTACCACACCTTAAAACCTTTTGCTTTAGACCTATTAGCCATGCCAGCTTCCCAAGCTTTTGCAGAGAGGGTGTTTAGTATCACAGGTGATCTCACAAGAGGCAAGCGGAATAGAGCAAGGGTCACATTAGCACGAAGTGCATTTCTGAAAATGAATAGAGACAAATAAATATTGCAATGTAACTGTTTCTATAGGAACAATTTCTGGTTTCAAAAAGCACACATGTTTTGTTTAGTTTTATTGCTGTGGTTTATGCCAATAGTTTGTTGTATTTTTCAATTGTTGGAGAAAAGAGAAAATTACTACCTCATTTATTTGTTACTTGTGAATGTGATGCAATTATAATTTATTTACCAGTTTATTTTATGTATTTTCTCTTGGTTGATGTTTCATTTGAGAATATTTTTTATTTTAATTGAATAAATTTTTTTCCAAATAAGACCATTGTATTTATTATATGTTCATAATTAACTATTCAGATTTCTTAAACATAGCAACTTTAATAAACTATGAGAATGTATAGCACTTATATTTTCGTCGACTAAATCTATACAGTAATTTAGTCAACTAAAACGTTGTGGTATTTAGTCGACTAAAATTAGACTAAAACTACAAAAAATTAAGATGACTAATTTGGGACTAAAACTAAAATTATTTTTAGTCAAAAGACTAAGACTAAGACTAAATTAAAAATCTTTGTCAAAATTAACACTGNTCAACAGTGCAAAATTGAATTACATTGTTGAATGTTTAATTAGGCACTCGTTATATGTTATTTCAGTAACATTTAACGAAATTTTGTCTTATTTATTGATATACTTTTGACAATGAAACGACATGTTGCTTGTTTTTGGTACCTAGCCTTTAGTATTACGCTTAAGAACAATTAGAAACAATTAGAAACGACCTATTGAGAAAAACAACTAAATCGTCAACGCGCGGAACTTATCGGAAGTCCCGCCTCGTCTTTGCTGACGTCACCGGCGCGGTGTTGTGGAGTCTTTTGGTAGCAACACCTCACGTTACTGCACGGTACATTTAATTTAAATTAAGCGAAGTTTTTACATAAAAATCGATCATATTGAGGAACATTATGTCAGACACGGTGAGTTTCAACCTTTTGTTAATCCACATAATATTTATTAATGGCAAATGTAATCATTTTCATGCATTTGAAAGCAGGAGGCCCTGTTTCAAGCTCATCGGTTGCATTTTATTTCAGGGAAACTCTTGTTAAAAAATACATGCTTTACATTTTAAGAATGTAGTGGCTCAATAGTTATTCTTCATTTGAAACAATATAGAGTAAGCATCACACGAACAGATGGATACTGGTCTAATCTCGTGCATTTAGCATAGGCGCTAGTTAGCCGCGGGCCCAGAAAATAAAGTCCAGGTGGATTGTAGCTGCTTATACTAAATTAACACGTGGGTTTTGTTTACATGTTTAACTGCCTTCTGGACCAGTTCTGTTAAACGGGGTGTGTTGTTGTGTTATTTTTGATCCTGTTAATGTATTACTTTTCGATGTTTTCCATAGAAGCTCACCATAGTAGTTCAATTTTTAACTTCTTGGGATATGGTTTGGAAATTTTAATAAAGTTCATGTCATGAGTTTTTGACCAAAACGTACTAGGTGCAACAATTCCAGTGGATCAGTGACAATTTATTAATGCTTGATGTTATAGTTACAGAAATGTAATGTAAAGTGAGTGGGTTTGTCAATATGGGACCATATCGAAAGTGTCAGCTCAGCATTTAAATATCCAGTGAATTTACTGTTCGTCTGGAACCTAAAAAACAGAAGCATGTGTCGTTCACAGATGAGAGATATGCACAAGTATTTGTATAAATCCATGGGTTACCTGGTATATACGTATAATAACTGTCATGTAACTAATTGATCCCCATGGTTGCCACAGTGTGTTTACACTACAGTTAAAGTAAACACACACAAACCAGGAGCAGGGGGAAGCTTTTTTGTCTTCCTCAAAGACACTACGCTTTGAAACCCACCAGATCGGGATTTGAACCTGCAACACTTAGGTGGCAGCTTTTATTTTCTATCACTGGATNCACGAAGCAATATGTTTTTTCATACACTTTTTTTTTTTTTATTCAACATTCTACAAACTTCACTAATTTAAAATGTCATTTTACAGTGACAGAATTGGGTTCAGGTGTGGTTGTGTTTCTCTAGACTTTGCTCATGTGATCTTGTATCGATGATGGATATTGTGTTACTTTTCTTAATCAGGAGACTAAACCTATAAGCGATGGAGGTGAGAAGAAGGATGGAGAATATATCAAGCTAAAAGTGATCGGTCAGGTAAATATCAGTGGCCTTCGTAAAAGTCATGCATAGCTTTTGCTTGGTGGCACAGTGTATTTATTGCAGTGTCCTTTTGAATGTTGCAGGATAACAGCGAAATTCATTTTAAAGTGAAGATGACGACACATTTAAAGAAGCTGAAGGAATCCTACAGCCAGAGACAGGTCGCTCATTTCATTAAATGCATAGTGTCTGTCATCTAATGTCTGTTTATTGCTGTTTAAAATGTGTCCCGTGTCTGATATCGCTCGCTGGACACAGTAAGTGTTTCATTTGAGCCTCTACAGTATAAATGTAGATATTGTGTGAAGAGCTCCTCTGAGAACATCACTTGACAAATTGATAATCGATTATTTTATGAAGGAAGAATGAATACACAAATAAAGTATAGATTATTTGTTAGGTTGAGTAATTAAGGTACAATCTCTTCCAGAAAGGCTTAATTTATTTAATGGAGAAAAATAATAGAAATGGAGTAGGTGATTTCAGAGGCCACGATAAACACAGTGTGAAGTGAACGTCTCTGTATTGTGTGTTCAACAGGGTGTACCCATGAACTCCTTGAGGTTTCTCTTTGAGGGCCAGAGAATTGCAGATAACCAAACTCCCAAAGAGGTACTGTACATTTTTCCCAAGCCTGACATTTATACATCTAGGAATCAGTGCTCTAGAAATTGTAACATATCATTGTCACTGATTTTAACCTTGGCTTGTTTTTGGTTCTGTGTACCAGCTGGGAATGGAGGACGAGGATGTAATCGAGGTCTATCAGGAACAGACTGGTGGCTGTCGGAATTAGGGCCATTTTCAATTTCTTTTATTTTTATCTTTGTTTTGTATGTATGACATTTATTTGCTCTGTTTCCTTTTGCCGTCCCCTCAAAGGGAAACGGGGAAAAAAACATCTGGATCACATGTATGTCACAGCGCATTCATGGTCTTCACGTGCCCCCCGTAACAAAACGCATATTTTAAAAATTCAAAATGTTGGTTTGTTTTAATGTGTTTGTAGTAAAGACCTCATATGTTTTTCTCTTCCCCAATTTGTTTTCATCTGGCATAACGTGGCTTTTTTTGTGGGGTTTGTGACTTCATAAACGTGTTTCTAAAGTATGGGTATCTAAATCTGAATAAATTGTGTATTGTCTGGTTAGAACTCAGGGGGATTATTCACAAACATTAAATAAACACAGCAACGGATATCGTTTGTCATTTTTTTTTCCAACACGCTTTGTATTTTAAAATCTGTATTTAGAGGGCAGTTTAATCTGATCCAGATGGTTTTAGTGATATAGGAGACTTTCAAATTATGCTTTGTCTTGTTTTTTTTTTTTTTTTTTTTAAATAAAATGGGTCATAAAGGATTGTATCTGCAGTTTGTGCTTCTCCTTTATCAGAGTCTGTAACACATGAAAAGTACATCACATGTTACATTTATGTCTGACCTTTATGGAGACTGACCTTTACAGCGGTTGTGGCCTAGAGGTAGAGAGTTGGAACTGTCAACCAGGAGTTTCAGGTCCCAATCCTGGTCTCGTGGGTTCTGGTTCTTGAGCAAAACATTGACCCCAACATGCTCCCCAAGAGCCATGGCTTAAAGCTGCCCACTGCTCCGGCTTTGTGTGACTACACTTCACAGATGGGTTAAATGCAGAGACTTGTGTGGTTGTGATCATATTTGGCCATTTCCAACAGCACTTCAAAGAAATAACATTTTCTGGCCACTAGATGGCAGTGACTTGATTTCTGTTTCAGTATACACTGAACACTTACTCAAGTCAAAGTTTGTTTTCCCTTTAAAAGTTGCTACTTGATTACAAATAAACGTAATTAAGTAAAAAGTGTGCTGTAACAAGTAAAAAAAAGTGCTGTATATATTACGTGTGTGGAATATGAGTTAAAAAGTAAAAAAAAAAAAAAAAAACAATTTAACACACTTTAATTTAACACAATTTAAATGTAATAAATGTATTGTGAGCAATTTAAATGTACAGTAAAAGCTAAAACGAACAATTCAATGATATAGTCTTGAAAAAACAAGGCAAAATGGGAAACAAGTTGTGTGCATTGTAAAATAATTTAATAATAAAATAAAAATGTACCGAAATGTTTGGCTCACGTTTTACATTTACGGCCCCTAAAATAAATGCATGATTCCTTTGAGTCTGAACAATGTCTCGAAAATATTCATATGATGCGAAGAAAGGCCAGAATTTAGGACAAGAAAGGAATAATTTTTAAGTGTATATCATTTAGACAGAAGAAAACTTTAAAAAGCAGTAGATGAACTTATGGAGGAGAAGAATAACACAGACAAATGGACCTGTGTCGTCGGGGGGAGATGTATTCCTTGAGGGTCTTTTTAAATACACAGTTGAGTTTTCCCCCTGGTGAGATAAAGTTTCAATGTCAGATCAAAGACAGAGTCGTTCGTCATTACTTAGACCAGAGTTTGTGGTTCATGTACAGAAAAAAAAAAATACGTGTAGCGTTCCAGTATGATGCGTATAATTAACATGAAAAATGTGGATGCTGTTGTTAGGCACAAAGTGTTTTGCTGAGGGGGCCTTGACGAGAGCCGGACCCCAGCGGGATGATCTGATTTCTGGGCCTAAAAAACCTAAACACTACCAGATGAGTCTGGTTACAAGTGGAGGAGGGGCAGAGGAGTCCAGCAGCACACACTCCACACTGAGCTACCATATTTATGTATCGCATATATGTATATATTACACAGTGTATATACAGTATTTATATATAAAACAGGCCCAGAGTTGCTGATGTAGGCCCCAGCTCCCTGTGACCCAGAAATGGAGCAAGCGTAGAAAATGAACGGATGGATTTCCACCATTTTGTGCTGCTGTGTCAATCGAATCTGCCCAATTTTTTTTAGAAGCAACAAATAGCATATCATATAGCAACCACAGACTTTATAGTTGTGTCCCAAAACTAAACATTTCAATACTCTCCTGACAATCCCTATGTTTGCAATGATGGATAAAGTAGTTCATTTGGACTTGAACCGAATTATTAAAATTATGACGCAATCTTTGTTTATTGTTCATTCTTGTACTGCTTTGTATTTATATAACCTCTTTAATAATATTCAGCCCTTTTACTTTTTTATAATTATTTAGTAGAAAACATCGTAAAAGACGTTTCACTATATTGCTTGTATGGCAAAAGAAATTTGAATTAGATTTGAAATTATGTGTGTGTGTGTGTGTGTGTGTGTGTGTGTGTGTGTGTGTGTGTGTGTGTTGTTTATTTNTTTTAAATTCAGGAAGTATGGAACCTTCGGGCCTGAGGATGAGCAACTCGGCTGGATGAAATGGTTAAACCAAAACTTTCTTATCCTGAATTGAATGTCAAAAGTGTATCAAAATGAAAGAAAACTTATATAAATAAACATATTAATCAAGAAAGAATGTCTCCTAGGGCAATCAGCTAGTTTTCACATTTCTATGAAGGAGAAAGGACAGACATGGCATTAGATGCACACATGATCTGCTGAAGCAGCTCTTTACACAAGCAAACATTGTTAACACTGTGAGCCGAGAAGCGACACAAACTCTTGTAACTGCATCTCAGGGATTAAATAACAGGCCGTATGAGGGGATGAAGTTACCTGAGAAAACATCTTCCTCTCAGGAAGCTACAGGTAAACGAGATGTGATTTGGAGATCAATTAATCCTGATGATGGCGGCGCGGTGGTGTATTGTGGCCCTCTAGATCAGCATTTGGGGTCTTTCTCTGAGAAGTTGTGTGTTCTCCATCTGGTCTTCAACGGTCCAAAACTATTAGCTCAGGTGCAGTGGAGTCTATAGGTGTGACTGCATGTGCTGCTCTGTGATTGGTTGGCCAAGGCACATTGTGGCCTGTCTTTATAGAGCAATGCTGTATATTCTATAATATAGTCTACTATAATATAAATATACAGAAAATTAAAGCAATTTCACCATTAAACGCTATTTATATTGCTTATATGTACAATATAATATAAAAATAATTATATATATATAAATAAAAGAATTTTCGCATACGAATGGATGAATGCTCATGATAGGTGGCCATTTTAATGTGACACGCAGGTGGAGAAATTTTGCAGAGGTCAAAAAAATATGCTGCACTAGGAATTATTCCTTTGATAAAAATGAAAAGTGGTTTTCACGTATACAATATATGAAGAAAAAAAACATTGAGCAAAGTAGCATTGACATTATTTATGAACTGAGATTCTATATTTGATATGATTAAAACAATTTTATGTGTGTATATACGGTATACTCTTATAAAAATACTTTTTGCCTATTATTTTATTAGAGTTTATTATATTACACTCTCCTTCATTCACAGTTAATTGTAATATGCTAGTATTTTCTTCTATGTAAAAGAAAAAATTAGACATTTCAAAATTAGTTAGAACGACTTGGTTTCTCTCTTACACACACACTGTATTTCAAGTACTTACGTATATGCCCATGTTATTATTATGTATATTCTTGTATCTTTCTATACCATCACTTTATTTTTCGTCACTAAATGTTGCCGAGCCACTCCACGTCCCCATCAGACAAACCACACCACCATCTCGGCTCAATCTGACTGATGACTATAGCGCTGTAGCGTTATGGCTCATTGCCATCACAGAAATCCGTTACTGTCTGGACTGTGCTGCAACATGTGGTGTTCATGAGAGCTTGATACCCCTCCTCCCGAAAAGACCCCTAGAGGGAAAGACAACAGGGGGAGGGGCTGGGGCGGGTCTCACCCAGAAGAGTTAAACGGTGTCCGGTTTCATCTGAAGAGGAAGAGAAAGGCTCTTTGGGACGGGTGAATCTCCGGGCTTCCTGTTGTCCCAAAGGCAGGGTGGCAAATCTCACACCGTCCCTGATTATATCCTGTAATTGTAGATCTTGTAGTTCTGGCAACGGAATGTTTACTCTCCTACTCTTCACTGCTTTGTTCGGTGATTTCTCTTGCTTTTCATTGAGCTGCAGACTGAAGCTAGTAATGGGTTTGAGGGGGGCAACAACGGGGTCTGTTGTTGTAGTAAATGAGGCTGCGTTCAGCTTCAACTACCTGCTAACAACTGCTTGGGAAACACCAAGCCAAACCACGGCGTTCACCATTTGTGGAAGTGTGAGGAACAATCCAAACGGCTTTTAAAAATCCAACCACTTTATTAAGTGAGACGGTTGAAAAAGGCTGGAAACACGGCTGCTTAAATACATCATCTTTTGACATTAAAATGCGATTTACAAATAGCGTAACGTAGCGCAGAGATCTCCTCCTGTACACATTAGTCCTGTCAGTCACGTTCACATGGTTCGGCCACAATGTTCAATTACTTCATGACTCTGACCTTATGGCAGCATTTATGAATAAGCAACACATGACCAAATGACATTAAATTTAACTAGTTCTACCGTCTAAATAAATGGCCACATGCACCCGAATACTACAATGTGTCATCTAGGAGAAAACTAACAAAAATGCAGCAAAAAAAAAAAAAAAAAAACAATAAGCATTGACCTGAAAGGCACAAGACTAGCTCACTTTCTTTGGCCACTGTTGGACTAAACAAGCGGGTCTGTGACCCTGAAGTCAGCATCCAAGTTCCCAGTCCACCATACACTGGCAAAAACATATTCATTAATCATAAATCATTAGTGTGGTTTTTCGATAAAGTCGCACGGCGATAAAAACAGCCGGTCAGATTCTTTGGAGTTGTGCTTGTGTATCCGAATGTCCGGGCAACGACCTGCTCGGCCGGAGAAAAACCTCACGTTGGGCTCACACAGTAGTGTCTTTCACCCTCAGCTTGGTGTGTGACCCGACCGCAGTTCACGTTTCCTATCGATATTGACCTGCACTTCTCACACCTGGTCCACAAGGTTCAAACTGGCGTCTCGCCCTGGTTGTTGCCCAGGCGCTTGTAAAACCTGCGCCAAGACTGTAGAGTTTTCCCCGACCAGATCCAGAATCCCGAAGTGATTCCCACAATCATCGTCATGAGGTACTTGATCATGAACACGGTGAAGTCAGGTGACATCGGCGCAAAGTTGTTGGCGGGGCACGGCACGGCGAATCGCTTGCACGTCTGCATGTGCCAGGTCTTCTCCCACTGCTCACGGAACGCCTGCTCGTAGAAGTAGCAGGCGATGACTATGGTGGCTGGGACGGTGTAGAGGACGCTGAAAACGCCAATCCGCACCATGAGCTTCTCTAGTTTCTCCGTCTTGGTGCCGTCGTGCTTCATGATGGTGCGGATGCGGAACAGCGAGACGAACCCAGCCAGGAGGAAAGACGTCCCGATGAAGAGGTAGACGAAAAGAGGTGCAAGGACAAACCCCCGTAGTGCGTCCACGTTGTAGATGCCCACGTAGCACACGCCAGTCAGGAGGTCTCCATCCACTTGCCCCAAGGCGAGGATGGTGATGGTCTTCACAGCAGGGACGGCCCACGCCGCCAGGTGGAAATACTGAGAGTTGGCTTCGATGGCTTCATGTCCCCATTTCATCCCAGCAGAGAGGAACCATGTGAGAGACAGAATGACCCACCAGATTGAGCTGGCCATGCCGAAGAAATAAAGAATCATGAAGAGGATGGTGCAGCTCTCTTTTTTCGTCCCCTGGGCCACGGTCTTATAAGCATCATCTCGGAACTTGTCGATGCACACCACTTTGTCCTCCAGCAGAAATCCTGCCGCGTAAGCCACGGCCACCATAAAGTAGCACCCGGAGAGGAAGATGATGGGCCGCTCGGGGTAGCGGAAGCGCCGCATATCCACGAGGTACGTGAGGACCGTGAATAAGGTGCTCACACAGCACAGGATAGACCAGATTCCCACCCAGAGGCGGCCGAACCGGACCTCCTCCTCTTTAAAGTACATCAAACCGTGTGGCTGTTTGTGCTCACAGGGGGCACCACAGTTTTTGGCCCCCAAGAACTGGTAATTGAGGTAGGTGGGGACGGATAGCTGAAGAGGGCAGGTGAAAGCCTGGCTGGGGCGTTCCGGAATCATCCGTATGGTGAAGGGGTCCGGTATATAAGGTGTGGGGTCTGTGGCTGGAGTTTCAGGTTCTGACTTGTTCTGTCCGACGCAGATCTCACCACCTCCGTGAACGGGGAAGTTCTCGCAGCGGAGACGTTCAGGCCACTGAAAGCCAAACTTGTTCATGAGAGCCTCGCAACCCTGTCTGGCCCGCTCGCACAGTGAGCGACACGGCGGGATTGCCTGTTCCAGAACGGTGCACACTGGCGCATACATGGAGCACAGGAAAAACTTTAAATCTTGAGAACATTGAACTTTCACAAGAGGGTAAAACTGGTGCACCTCCAGACCAGCGTCCTCTTGGTTGGTGTGTCCAAGGAGGTTTGGCATGATGGTCTGGTTATACTGGATGTCGGTGCACAGGGGGATAGATATGGGCTGGCAGAAGCCGTGTTCCGGGATAGAGATCCCCTTGTCTGCGTGATACTGAGAAAAACACAGTCCGAAAACCAGAGCCATCAAGACGAGCGTGTGGCTCTTTTCTCCAACTTCTCGTACCGCCATTGCTGATCACCTGAAAAACAGCACGTTTTGAGAATTAGTTCAACGTGCAGTCATGAAAGCTAGTAGGTAATCTCTAGCATAATCATGGTGAAGTTAATGTGATTTATCCACTGTGCTAAAACACCTGGATAAAACACCTTCCATTGTAATCAGTAGCACTTTTCTCAGTAATGCAGTACATCACATTAAACTAAACAAACTATAATTAGATACCCATACATTCATATATGTATAAAATAAATAAAAAAGTACAGTAAACAGTGTTTAGACATTTCATAATAAGCATTTAATTGCTAAATAATTACTTTTTGAACATGTTCTTTTTGCCCTTTCAGACCAATGTGGCACGTTTAACACAATGGTGGTTATTTTAAACGTATACAAGTGAACTTTTAAATCAATTTCATTAGACACGATTACAAAAAACTTGATATGATTTCAAATGTTTGAAAATTAAAGCATTAACTTGCTTTTAGAAACAAAAGCAAGCTTACTTTGTTGACTTTGCAGTGCTAACTTTCACAGTGCTTGTTCATTTGACCCGGTCCTGGTGCTTGTGACTAATTGGATAACTAGCAACCAGTACAACTAACTAACAATTTAGAGTCAAGTCGAAATCTAGATGTATCCCGGGTTCATTAACGTCCAGTAACAAGCACGAAATCAACACAAAGACAGATACGCGTGGAAACACCAAACGAGTAAGTATCGTACCATTTCTTTCACATTAGAAAACAAATCGAGAAGGAAAACTTAGGGGGGGAAACTGGTAAAAGAAATGAAACGCACGTGAAAACCTGCACGTGAGTTGTTGGGATTCGCTTTAAACAACCGCAGCAAAAGAGCAATTAAGCAAACTTACTTAAGACGTGGAATGCTACGAAAACGTAATCCTCCCGCGGTGTGGACCGAGCTGGAGATCCAGACGTGTCCAGTCGCTCGAACAAGGCGAACCAAACTTATGCTCCAGTTCACGAGCTCGTGTTCAGGTATTCATGGCTACTTTTTCGCAACTCCTCCGCATATTTTATCGTCAAATACTGGTGTTTCGTCGCGCTCGGCCCTCCTTTGGTTTTAATAGCACAAAGCGACGAAACTTTCTCCGCCACTCCTGTTGAATGCACAGCTCTATTTGTGTAAAGTTGATACACTGACTCCACATTGGCTCATCGACGAGGAGACGGTTTCAAGCGGCCCTTCATTCACTAGTGTCCCGTATCTCCCTCTCTGCGGGGCGCCTTGAGACCCACACCTCTACCAATGAGAAGGTGTGTTTTCTATAAGGGCTGGATCGAACGGAAACGTCAGTCATGGGTGTCTTGTTTGTGTTAATACCTAATGATATAGAATACACTGATACAAACGTCATTTCGTCACTCCACGTCACGTATGCTTCAAAAACATTAACATGGAAGTGTGACGTCACGCGGTCTGCTTCCAGTCGATTTTCAAACCATTGCAGTTTCAAGATTGATATTCATGTAGCAACACTCATAGATATATTTCAGCGACTCCCCAATTTGGATGTGACATCTGCCACATGCATCATAAAGTCGTTTGATGGTAAAGTGGGAGCTGGAGAGAATTATTACTTGAATAAATACAAAAGAACTTTCGGCTTGTGAAGAGTCGAGTTTGGGTGATTTGGAATTTGAAGTTGCCTATTTATGAGTAATAAGTTAATAAAAATACAGCAGGGAAGGTTTCAAATGTGCAGGCCAAACCCGTGACGTGTGGCTGTAGTCTTATTTATTGTGATCTTTTGGTCACTGTAGTTGAGCAATGTCTGTGGGCCTGGGAAAAAAAATTGCTGGGCGTGTGTGTGTGTGTGTGTCTGTATCTCTGTGTGTAAGGAAAAGGAATATAGGAAAGAATTAAAAACAACATATACTCACTAACTTTAAATTAAATTAAAATTAAACTTTTCAATTTCTGCTAAACACATTAAAAAATTATGAGAAAACATGTCATACTAAAATTTGAGTATTGCTAGAGGTGTAAAAACACACAAAAGAGCTTTTGTTAAATCATTTTAATCTTAAAAACAATACAGCACATGATCTTTCTGCAACAGAAATACTTCATTAACGCACACACACACGTCCTCACGGTCACACCTCATTCATAGTTTTTTCATGGAATGTTTATCTCTTTTTTATCTTTCACACACACACACACACACACACACACGCACACACACACACACACTGACAAAAGTTCGTCATTCCTAACACCTTATTGTGGTTTTGATGGTGCCAAAGAGAACATTTGGGCTTTTGTTGTAGGTGTGTGAGAGTGAGGTGTGATATTTCAAAGTTTTAATTTTAAAACACAGAAAATACATTTTAAAAGCACATACAATGTTAACATTTTCCCGAATATTAGTTCTAGCTCATCTCTTTGACTGTGTGAGTCCAACAGAAACAGGCTAGTGAATTCAAACAAAGAGAGAGAGAGAGAGAACTCCAGCACCATTTAAGGTGAAACATCTCATGTGTGTACAGCAGCTCTGATGGTTTAATATACATTTGAAAATGGTTATCAGTTTAAAATGGGTTAAGGCGCGATCAAACTTGTTGAAAGAGTATGATGCAGGTTCAGACAATGTGGATGCTATGTTACTTGTAGACATGCACATTAACGATTGTATTTATTTGCCATTTTCATATACTTCATATTTTACAATTTATAATTAATTCAAAATATTGATAATTTAACTAAATATTTTCCCCCATAAATACATCTTGTTTTACATACCAGCATGCAAAAACAATTTCAACATATTTTTTATTCTTTCATTTGGCCTAGATAAATTCCTACACAGGATTGAATTTCATTATGCTCCCAGGCCCTTCTGTAGGATCCCCTCCATAAATTCAAAGTCTATTTAAAAACATTTAAGTCTCTTTAAATTTCAAATATGCGTCATGTATTTATTGGATTTCCTTTCACAGTTAACTGAGACTTGCACAATCAGATTAGATTTACATGATCAGGTGATATTTACCATCGAAGAAGCAGTAACTTTTTATTTGTGTAGCTCAGGCCTCTATGTGACTTTCTTCTGACCTGTGTTCTTAATATAACCCGACAATCCTGCCTAATAACTGCAGTGCATTTCATGTACCTTATGGCCGCCGCGGCTGCGCTGGTCCCTCGTGCTCTGCCCTACTTCTGTGTAATGTAAACTATTGTATATCAAAGTGCAGTCGAATTCATGACGGGCCGATGACACGGAGAGCTGCAGCTGCTTTGTGGAAAACAAGAGGACATATGCGTTTGATTGGTGCGTAAAACACATTTTACCAAGGCTGTTTCATTCAAATAAATGAAAAACACACTTATTTCTACACATCATTTTGCAAACAAAAGATTCACCAAGCACGCTAGAGCCGGTGACATGTTCTTCCTGATTCCAAACATGCTCTGCGCTGTTGTTAGAAAGGCGAAGTGTGAATTGCTGTGTGATGAGTAACAAGTCGACTTGATTTCGGAGACAAACGTTCTAATTTAACAGGTATATCTCGCTTTCAATGTGCTGCCAAAAGACAATAAGACCCTTACCCAATGAAATCCCATTATGTTAAAGGAAAGCCCCTCTGCTCCAGCAGACCTCCCACCGGGCCTCACTCTTTCTCCAAATAACTGGATCATTTGCATCCTAAGTACGGGTGGCTATTTTGTTGATAATGTTCAATGGAAGAGTGATATGCAGATTAAATGAGCAGGCAGGGGGACCTATTGTTTGAAGACTCGGCCTAAAATGGAGGAGGAGGAGAGGAAGACTGAAAAGAAAGAGCAGAGAGAGAGAGGAGAAGAGGGAGGAGGCAAAGATATTCTGAATGAAGGGGGCAGTGTTTCATGAGATAGCAGATTGTTCACAAGATAAAAATGTCGAGATTTCATCAGTGAAAGGTTCCTCATACTAAAACGCTCACTTTCGAGAATAAAAGACTATAGAAATGAAGGATTCCAGACATAGCTTCACTGTTCCTTCTACACTCACTTAACAGACAAGCCGGTCCACTTTAGTACATTACTTGATAGAGTGTACCCAGAGCAACTCACCCCAGTGAAGTCTCCCCACAGTTACAGGGAGCTGATTCAGGCCTGAATCTTGAAATCCAGCTCCAGGCTCCTGAGGCCTATTGAGGGTCGGGCACAAGCACAACAGCTGTCTCCTGCATGTGTTTGGTAAGATGTGAATAAACACAGACACACAAAAGCTGTGTGAGCCTGGGACCACACACGTATCAAACCCAAAACACTCTCTCACTCTTCTCAGTTGCCTTCCACAGCTTCACATGCTGAAAAACAAATGCTACCACAACCTTGAAATCTTACCCAGCACACCACATGGCCTCAGGCTTACTCTCTATTTAGACTGGAGCACAATGCTGTCACCATTTAAGTGACGGTTTTGTTAGACAGACAGACAGACAGACAGACAGACAGACAGACACATCAAAAAGACAGATAGACAGAGAGACCGACAGACAGAAATCTTACAACATATCCTCTCCTGTTGTTGTGAGACTCCTGAAAGCTGTGGGTTGATTTTTCTGCTTGGTTCTTGTGTCATTCCAATCTTTATTTATTGAAACGTTGAAGACTTTCTGTCTCCTGAACTACAGAACCCTGTCTCTAAAACCTTGACAGATAATAATGTATGTATCATTACAGTATGCTTTAATGTAGCTGTGAAAAATTGGTGTCTATATTGACACACTTTAAAAAGTAGTTAGTGTGACATTTTTGGCCTATATGTCTGTTTATACAGCCCGGAACTATTTGTTTTGTGCGTCAGAACTTAACTCACATCAGAAAGCACACAAATGCTTCAATTTCACCTCACATTGCTCTTCTTGCTTTCTGCTTTGGCATGGATTAATATCACAAACCCATATAAAACCTGGCCAGGGCCGCAGTGATGTTAACAAGACCACATCAGAGCCAGTTTAAGCTGGGAAAACACATTGAGAGACCATCCGAGCTCTGAGTCAGAGTTAGAACTCTCTACCAAATGACTCCCTGACAAAAACCAACATACATTTCACAATTCTAATGATGTCAGCGCTATAAAGAAAGTGTAGAAACCAGTCTGTCTACCTACCTGACAATCACTTCATTTCATTTAATCTGTCTAAACATCCATCCATATATCATCCATCCAATCAACCATCAATCTAATACACATTCATATTTCCATCTATTCATATTTTCTTCCATATAGCTATCCATTCATCAATCCTTCAATGTATCATATTTTTTTTTTTTTTGAAAACTAAAATTAAAGCGTAGCTGTAATCCATGATGCAATAAAATGTATTAACAGACCGTCCACAAATTGTCAGATTTGGAAAACATTACTGCCCCATCATTTTAGCTCAGCACTGGCTCCCCCTAATGTTGTGGGCTGAGTCCACTATTGTACTCATCCTCATCTCAGGAGTCCACCGTGGTCAGTCTCTCAACCTCAGTGTGAATATTCTCACACTGAACACCACAAAAACCAAGAAACACCAACCCTACCCAACTCATCAACAAAGCCAGTGTCGAAAGGGTCCAGTCCTTCAAACTCCGGGTCCTCCACATCTCTGACGACCTTTCCTGGTCTGCCAACACCACGGCAGTGGTGAAGAAAGCCCAGCAGAGACTCCGCTTTCCTGAGAGTGCTCAGGAGAAACCACCTGGAGGAGAAGCTGCTGGTGACCTTCTACAGAGCTTGAGAGCACCATAGCGTACTGCATCACTGTGTGGAAAAGCACTGCAGAGAGTGATACACACCACCCAGAAGATGCACCAGTGGCATCCACCACTTTACCCCACTCGTGCAATACCCTTATTTGCCTTTTTTGTGTTCTTGTTCCTTGTGACTGATTGTTCATTTAGACTGTTTCTTGCCTTCTGTATTTTGTACTACAATATATTTTAATACATTGTAGTTATTTATATTGGTTTTATTCAGGGTTTCTACATTCCTCTGTAATCACATTTTTGGTTTTAACCCATGGTAGCAATACTAATTTCATTGTAACCCTGAGATACAGAGACAATAAAGGCATTCTATTCTATTCTCTGTTCTATTCTGTTCCTCCAGTTGCATTTCGACAGATTTGTTTATTTTGCCCTTCTTAGTTATTGCTCTGAATGGATGAAAGAAAATCTACATTTTGTGCCACTTGTTTAAAAAAATTCTGCATGAATTCACTTTAAATATCTTTTACATTTACATTTTTATGTTTATTGAACAGTGAAACATGGCATGTTCAGATTCATGATTCAGTGCAACTGAAAAATAACATTTACGTCACATTTTTGTCGAAAACATTTAAACATCTGTATTTGTTACAATTTTGTGTGTTGAAGAGTTACAATTATGGAGACAAAATTTGCAACATGTGCTGACTTGTTGACTGGCAAACATCAGAACCATTGTTGCATTACACAGACTCTGTCACAAAGCTGATAATGTTAAAAAGGAGAGGTGCATTCATAAAACACAATCTTTGAAATATTAATATACAGTATATAGTCCTTCATTAACATTCTTGTACGTTACCTCAGAAATCATCGCTCACATTGTTTTCCCTCATTTTATTCTAACACTGGAAAAAAAAACAATCAAATGGACTTTCTTTGATTTGTACCTCCTGCTTTCCTGTAGCGCAATATGAAGGTTGTGGATTTCTATATTTGATCATAAAACAATAAAAGTCGCCTAATGTATTAGTATTTACAATGACCATGTGAAATAAAATCACTAGATTGAAGCCACGATTTTGGTCAGTCCAGGACGCAGACGGCTCAGAGTCATGCTGGAATATGCTGGGATGCTTCATGCTGGTGTTTCTGAGCACAGAGAGACATCTTTCACCAGTACTTGGCCAGAGGAGTGAGAGGAGGTTTGATGGTTCTGCTGGGGCTGAAGATATCCCTCGCTTCTGCCTCTAACCTCACGCCCGGCACCTTAAAGATGGACACCGCTGATGGAGAGAGATTACAGTGAATACAGAGAGCGAGAAGGAAGACTTCTCTAAGTCTGCACGACCTCTTTCATCTGGAGGTCGTGTTGAAACAGCTTGTCAGTGTGGAGAGGAACTAAGAGGGTAAAAACTTTGATCATGCGTGTAACAGAAGGATTAACTTAGGAAATTTGAATATGGTGCATTCCTCTTCTATGGTCAGGTTCTCGCGCACTTACTGTCCCTTAGATGCATTAACGGAGGTGGAAGGGTGTTGAAATAGGGCTGCAGCAATGCATCATTGGCTGAAATCCTGTCTTTGGGATTCATCGTCAGCATCAACTGAGCCAGATCCTCCGTCTTATAGGGTAACTGAGCCAGTCTGACAAAAACACGGTTAAAGAATGCCATTCTATTAAGAAAATCTGTCTAAAAATTGCAACTTTTCTAGCAACATTTTGAAAAAGCACCAGCAACATTTGGCATTTAAGGCCGCAACAATCACAAAAAAAAATCCTGCGAAATCCTGTAGGAACGGATATATACATAGTGAGAGAAAGAAAGAATAGATGAAAAGAGAGATACAGATAAATAAAAGCTATAGGTCAAATGTTTTTTACAAGATGATGAGTGAGTGAAAGAAAGAAAGAATGAAAGACGAGGACACAGACACACACACACACACACACACACACACACACACACACACACCAAGCACATGGAGCATTTTACCTTTTCCAGACATCTCGAAACTGCTGGGGCTTGCAGGGCAGGAACCAATCTGCACCAAGACAAAGAGAGGCTGTCACTCCAGACACAACACTCTTTATATCTTCATTTCCCTGATTAAATTCAGCGCAGACAGAGCCTTTCGAAAAGATTTCACCCAACCATACCATCCACCCATCCATCCATCTACAACTGCTAAGTTTTGATTGCTGTCTTTTGTCATTTGTTAATAATTATTATTCTCTGTGCACCCTAGCTAGGTTTTTGACTCTTTTCTGAGAAATTAAACGCACAGGAGTGACAACAGATGGGCACAAATACATCTCTCTATTTGCTAAATCAGTCAGGTCTGATTCCCAGTGAAAGCAAGACGTTTGCTAAAACGAGTCACCAAAATGCTTAGATGTAAGCGTGAATGCCAAAACAAATCAGTTGGTTGTCGTCACGGGCCATCCGGTCATTTTCTGAAACCCGAGGCCACATGTACGCTTCAGCACACCTGGATATACCTGACAGAGCCCGGCAGACTCGGGTAACGTCTGACAGCATAGCTCCACTCACTGCACCGAGAGTGTGTGTGCGCGCACGTGTGTGTGTGTGAATCTAAAGTCTGAAGCCAACAAACAGAGCCAACCAAAAACAAAATGCTACATGCTGGAAGCCTCTTTTCCATTTTGTAATAGGAAAAACAAGATTTTTCCCTCTTTAGTCAATAGGAAGATAGAAAGAAGAAAGAGAAGCGTCAATATACTTCTGGCACTAGTTTAACATGAGGGAGGCCCTTACTCTGATTGGCTGGTGAAATGTGATTGGCAGCAGTTGACCAGGAAGTCAACTTAAGTATGAAACAAAAATGTTTCACATTTCTCAAACGAAAATGTGAAGCATTTTCTTTTATTTCTTATAAATATACATTTGATGTTTTTGGCACCAATCTGGTTCCATAATCAGATTTGTGGTAACCCAAATGACTGTCAAATTCTCTTATTAAAATATATAAATAGATACAGGTAGTACAGTGCGGGAACATAATAAACTAGTAGAAAACAGAACAGTTCAATCGGCATTTAAATGTGAAATTGTCTATTATAACAAATGGTTTAAACAATAGTCCGTGATGACAAATGAAACTGCAAGGATCAAGTGATAATCTTTTGCTCTGTGTGGATGGGGACTGTTTTTCTTGCAGTTCCCAGGTTGTGTTTTGGGTTTATGAAATGGGATTTGTTTACACCAGCCTCTTGTTTTCCTACTTTTTTTTCACAATTATTGGTTTGATGTTCTCACTTGTTTGTTCAGTATCACCATCTTGATATTCTCTATTTAAGCCTCAGTCTTTTTGTTGGTTGTTAACACACACAACACTCCTCTGGGATGTGTCTAGTCTAGTCCAGTCCGGCCTAGTAAAGTCATGGCTATGCTAATGCTATGCTAAGCTGAGCCAAGTCTTGTTTTGTTCTTGCTGCGTTTTCATTTTGTTATTTCGGTGTGTCTTTACACCGTTGGGCCTGTTTTAGCTTGCCTTTCTGAACAATACTTTACTTTCAAAGAAGCATGACTTTAAAAAAGCCTTATTTTCCTTCAAGATTCAAATGGGTCCATCACTCCATAACACCCTGACTGTCACATAGGGTTGCCACCCGTCCCTTGAAATACGGAATCGTCCCGTATTTGAGAACAAAATTGTCCCGTATTTTTAATCATGTCATGACGTCCCTCACGAATTTAATGAATATTTTGCTTTCCTACTTTTGATTGGGTAACACTCGACGCCATCGCTAGTTTGATTGGTCTTTTAACTGTCCAGTGAGGGAGGTGTGTAAAGTGTTGGGGTATTGGTAAAGTTAAAAATGGCAGATGCTTCTACCGGCTGTGATTCCGAGCGTGAGCGCAAGCGGATGCAAAAGTACCGGAGAGAGTGGGAAGAAGCAAACGCGTGGCTGTAGAGTGGTAGCGAACATAAATATCAATGAAAACTGCAAAATTGATCAGAGTATTTACCGTGGCTCACAGTGTCTGTCAGACGTCATACCTCAGGAGAGCAGCTTTCACGTAATGACAGAGCCACAAACACCAAGCTACTGTCAGACAGTTCTTCATACACCAAGCCTCTCCCGAAGCGAACATGATAATAATGACTATATGAGTAATTATAATTACCAAATATTTTATTCATTTATTTGCTAAGTAATGGTTAAAATGTTTCTCACATTCTGTGAAAAAAGTCTGTGAAAATCCGTCTGGATCATTTTTTGTACTGTTTTCTACACAAAATAAGGAACAGTCTGTTAAAATAATAAAATTATTATATTGAGATAATAATTGTATTTATTTAATATTAATTGAGTAACACAGTGAAATGAATGGCTAAAATCAAACTTTATCTCATTTGGCCTGATTTTCTCTCACTGTCACAAATAGTAATTTGTAGCAATTCTGTAAAAACAATGTAAGTGGATCACAGTCCAATGTAATATTAGGATTCGCTTGTTAAGGTTAAGTCAGACAAACACATAAGCATTAATATAAACAACAATATTAAAAAAATATTATAAACAACAATGCCAATGAGTAAAGAAAATAAAGTAAATTACCAGTAAATTATTAGAATTCGAATTTAGAATTTAAATAAAAAACTTCACTATCCAATGTCTGTTGCTATTTTATGTATGTGGTATGTCCATGTTTAGATAGTTGTTAAAATACAATTATCCATAGATAAGTCTATTGACTGACTGCATTTCAATTAAATACAGCTTATTTTAAATGTATAGGTGTTTATACTTCCCTTATTTTTAGGTATCAAAAGTGGTAACCCAGGGCCTGACATATAATCTATTTAGTAATAAGGAAAATGCTGAAAACGTGAGAACAAGTTGAGGCTGAAGCCAAACCCAGCATCAACAAACCAAAGGCGTGAAATAATTATAAAAGTCAACACTGTGAATGTTGTGACAAAAATCAGATGCTACATCAGTAACAGCTTCAACCAATTCAAGTACAGTTGAGCCTCAGTTTACACTTGGTTAAGTAGTGAATTGACGTTTGTAGCACATCGAGCTCATATTCTATACATCTACATAACATTTTCAGCAATGGCAAAGAGTTTGCTTCCTCCAAACCTAGTTCAGAAGTGACTCTTTTCAGACTTTCTGGATGTTTTGTTTCTGTTTCTGCTTGTTTCAGTGTTCTTATTGGAGGTTGGTGTAGTATTATTTAATTATTAGGTTCAGACAATTGAAAAAATCTAATAAACGAATGTTATTCTTCAAAAGCAGTTTTGAAATTACACTTTAATATGTCACGGATCCAGTCACACCGACTGATGAACTTTTATGTTGAAGTGTGCACTGACTTTTATGCTGGAAGCTCCCGTCTCACTGCCATTGTTTTTTGTATACCCAGTCCCCGTGTGTGTTGTCATAGTGATCCAGGTGTTTCGTGTCCCTTGTCCCAGGTGTGGCGTGTCACTTTTTAGTCTGTGTATTTAAGTTCATCCCAGTCTTTGTATCATTGCCAGTTTGTCAGTCATTGTACCTGTCACTCTCGCCTCTAGTCTTGTCAAGTTAATGTTCTAGTTGATGTGTTTGGATTCTCTTTTTGGTTAACTCTTTGAGTACCCCCACCTCTTCCGGGAAGCGCATGTGAGTCCACCCTGCCTTGTCTTGGTGACAGTCGATTTGTGACATAATATTTCCACCAAAAACTAAAGCAAAATTGTAATTTCTTAAAGAATGAAAACAAGAATTAAAATTGATATGGTACGTTATATAGAGAATCATCATGCTTGTGATTAAAACTTGGAAGATTTTGGAAGTGTTGTTTTTGAGGTAAAGTCCAGGCTAATTAGACTTGGTCAAGAGAAAACTGAAAATCCCAATACTAAATTGGCTTTCACACTCGTGCACTTTGGTTGAAATAAAATAAAATTAATGCTTGGACTCATTTTTGAGTGAACTGTCCCTTTAAAAATTGTCCAGCCAAAAAAAGAGCTGAATTGTTTCCACATGAATGTAAAATCAATGCAGCTTAGCATTTGATGGAGATGACGTGTGATGTGGCAGGAAATCACCTGTTACTCCAGAGATTACAGCGCACAGACGGATGAAAGCAGGGTTTACACACACACCTGGTTTATAGTTGGGCAGATCACTGAGACCGGGCCAAATCTCTTCAGTCGGTACCCCGAGAACCTTGGCAGAACAGAGGTGAAATGAGTAACGAGTGCAGAGGAGGAAATAAAAATGATGGTTCACTCTCACGGACTCACAGTCCAGATCTTCAGCAGCTGCTCGAAGACATCAGCCACTCCAGGAAACGCTGGTGACCCCTGTAGCATTTCGATGAAAATGCAGCCAGCTCCCCTGAACACACACATATTTCATTATGATTTTCTAATTGGTTGTTCAGAGAAGCTCAGAGCCAAAAACATAAGTGTGTTTCAGCACTCACCAGATGTCCAGGGCGGTGGAATAATCAGTGGAGCCCATGAGAACATCTGGAGGCCGGTACCACAGAGTCACGACCTCGGCTGAGTATGTTTGGCATGGTATGGATTTGGATCGGGCCAGACCTTTGCAAGCACATTTCAAAAACATATAAGTGGGCATAGAAACTTAAAAACTTGGAGAAATACATGGAATGAAGGAGAAACAATACCCCATTTTTAAAACCACCTTTTCCATTAATTTTGGTCCAGCAATAATGCACCGTATGGTCATAATGAAGAATAAAACGTAAATAAAATATTTATATCATCATTGCACAATTGTTTCATTCCATCCAGGTGTATAAACGTTTCTTATTCTGACTCACTGGGACTGGTGCCAATCCCAGCAACCATGAGCCTGAACACAAAAAACACTGGACTGGTTATATATAGTACAAAAGACAAAGTTCTGTCAGCATGAACTCAACCATTAAAATGTGCTGCTTAATTTTAGAACATTTTTGAACTTTTTATTTTGTTGATCCATCCACGCTTAAGTCATTTCCAAAAAAAGAATTGACAACGTTATGTTGTTTAGTTTGGTATAACAGAAAGTGTTACCAAAATCAGCTAGCTTTAGTTCTCCCAGATAACTGATGAGCAGATTCTGAGGTTTCAGGTCCCGATGTAGAATCCGTCTGCCATGTATGTACGACAATCCCCGCAACAACTGAAACATGAAGAGCTGCCCAACAAACCAGAGACGTATTACTTCACAACCTGGTTTGTTCTGCTCTACAACATGTTGTGAGGTTCATACTCTAATGTTGTACGAGTGAAGTCCTCCAGGATGCTGGGTCATATACTGAGCCAGGTCTGTTTGCTGAAGGAAGCAGATGAGAAGAAGAACAGCTGTTCAGTGTTGAAGGAATCGCTCTTCTGCGAAGATCTGTGAAACATCTGAGACTCACCACATATTCAAACACAAAGGTGAGGGACTCTCGTGTGTGGATGATATCGTGGAGCAAGACTATGTTGGCGTGTTTCAGGCCTTTTAACAAGGAAGCTGTGAATAAACAAGTTGAAAACATTTACATTTACATTTATTAACATTTGTACTATAGTACTATGAACTGCACTTGAAAACAAAACCAAAACAACAAACAAAACTATCAATAGCTAATAAATAATTAAAACAAACTAACAACTAACCAGTACTTTTAATTAGCGTAGTACACATTTTCTATGCAATTCACAATTAACATGGACCAAAATTCCAATTATTCTGATCGGTAGTGTACTGGCTTTGCTTCATATTTATTTTACCAAGAAAAACATGATCTACTTTAAATTGCACTTTCACAAAATTTGGAAAAAATGTGTATCTCATATACACCAGATCAAATGACCATCAATTCCTTTTAAATGTTTTTTTTTCCTCATTTAAAGCATATCAACGATCAAAGATCTCACATTTCCCTTGGCTCCGCTGACTAGCATTTTTCTGGAGCCTCAAGACACTTTCTTACTCTTTTAACATGAGTGTCCTCAGATTGCTCATGAATGATGACCTGAGCAATTTATTACATGTGACCATCACATTCCAGTTTAATGTTATATGGATCAAAACAATTTGGATTGTTTTAGTCGATATTGTAAGTGTAATAACACGTCATGTTATTCCCAATAAAATAACAGATAGCCGCAACAGATGTGGTGCGGTGCGACCCGGAGCAGGGCGGGACCGCTCATCTTCATCCCCCGTAAATCAGGGTTTAATGAAACACAATAACAGTAGAGAATTCGCAAAAAATATCTACCACAAGAAGGGAAGCATTTTAATTGCACAAGTGATGACAGGCAGGGAAAACTGAAGTGTGTGTGTGTGTGTGTGTGTCTGTGCACATGTGTGCGTGCAGGCGTGTGCGCTTACCTTCTCTGATAGCTGTGAATGGAATTCCTTCCTCGGTTTTCATGTGAATTACTTTTAAAGCCACCAGATGACCATTTATCCTGTCCAAAAACATATTTAATGTATATAAACCATCTTGTTATCTTTCATGTAGTGAAATTGTCTAATAATAAAAAAAAATGTAATGCTGTGACTTTTGAAAAAATTGTTTAAACGAACACTACAAAAAAGACAAAGAAGCTTAAAATTCTCATGTATATAATTTAAAAAATAAGAAACTTAGACAAGAATATGAGAGTTTCTATTCTAATGCCGGGTTCAGACTGCACGATCTTCACAGTAGTCGGGTCACAGATCATTTCACATTGCATGACTCTCTGGGCCAGCGATCGGTCATTGCTGTGTTCACACTGCGCGATTGATCGCAGACAGAGGGTTTCACACTGCATGACTTCAACCTCTGACCGGTCTGGAAACTGCGTCTCACAACCAAACACACGGGAGAAGTGAGGGAAATAACGCGATGTCGCGAAAAAAAACCCGGGAGATTTTAGTATTATTTATTAAACATGGTAGCCCGAAAGACGCTTGCTGTGCTAATGGCATGTGCGCTCATATGCGGTGAAAACAATAAAAAACCTGACAGTTCAAGGGAATTAGCGATTTCTCTCCAGCTTTTCTCTTTTTCCACCCGGTTGTGGTACAGCTCCGATGAAACATCATACAGACACGGGTGCTCCTGCCATATTTCTACTAATTTCATTTCAATATCTTCTGTCCAAAAAGACCGAGAAGAAGCTATTTTCTGCCTCGAAACCACGTTTGTTCATATGTCTGTATCTCCGTAACTCCTCCCCGAATTTCCCGCTACCCCGAATCTGCTCACTGATTGGCTGTAGGTCATCGCCGACGTTATTTTCAGTCAAAACACATTTCACACTGCGTGATTGTGAGTCGCCGACAGCTCCAGATATTTAGCACGCCAAATATCTCTCGGGCGTCGGCGACTCGTCGGCGATTCTCCAAATCGCGTCTTTGATCATTCACACTGTGTGATTGTCGTTCGCGGGAGCGAGCAGCGATTTGTCTGCGATTGTCGGCGATTTCTCAAAACCAGTCGGCGACTCAAAATCGGGGCTAAAATCGTGCAGTCTGAACCCGGCATAAGTTGTATTCAGAAAATACTATACAGATTTTGTTTGTGTCAGTCAATTTTCATGGTTTCATGTAAAAAAAAAAAAAAGTGAATTTAACTAACAATATTACCACAACGTTTTAGGATATTTTTTTCAGGAGATTAATCATCAAGTTTAATGAGAACATGCGCTACTTTTTTGATGCATTTTTGTTGTTTTGCAACAACAACAACAACAACAACTGTCTGCCTGTGGTGTGTAATTATGAATTACATGTAAAACAAGCTGCTAGAAAAACATTTCTGAGAAGAAACAAAAAGAATCATCATGAAGCCAAAAAGCTGCAGGGTGGTGTATTAAAGCCAAATGAAGAATAGAAGAAGCTAGAAAACAAGCTGAAACTGAAACATTTATTTAAGAATGAATCTCTCGTTAAAAGTATCAGCTTATATTTTGCTTTGTGTGGAACGATGTAGCGTGTGTGAGGGACAAACCTGCTTATTCCTTTGTAAACTGTTGCGTAAGTTCCCTCTCCTAATTTTTCAAGGTTTAAGTAAGACGTTGCATTCCCAAACTGCAGGCCAGTTTTCTGTAAATAAACACAAAACAGTTGCTTTTTTGAGAGTGAATATTGACCATATGGACTGAAATCACATTAACACGAGTGACACTATGAATTTATCATATGTGTAATGATGTTTTACATTTATGTCAAATGTTTCAGTTTTTCCACTGATTATCCTTTTTAGTCCAGCAAAAATATTTCAGTTACGTGAACAAATATTTTTCAGTTTTTAGTACAGTAGCTGTACTAGCTGTTGCAGAATTTTGTGCTTTCCATTATGACTCAATGCTCACATTTTATGGTTTAGTCGGGTGAACATCGTGGCTTCACTTGTGCGCTTTTAAAGCCATGCACAACAGAGTCTGAGCATCCTTTCAGTCTGGGTCGTTTTAACATTTTTAACATTTTATTTATATTTTAACATCAAAAACTTCCTCCTCTTATTCCTCAAAAACTGTCCATTTGTTCAGAATTTCTGTGCACTTCAGACCCATCACAAACTACTTTAAATCCACTATTAAATACAATCAAAGTTGAAACTGTTCTGTCCAATCAATTTTGTTGACCAATGCCAACAAAACTTTTTCGAAGACCCTTTTGAATGCAGCTCAAAATCTGATTGGTTGAAGACACAATGTGTTTGCAACATCTTCTATAGTGAGAGAGCATGGAAATTGTAATCTGAAGATGGGGACAGCTAATTTGACTTTATTGGCATGGCAACCAATTATGAAAAGTGATTTGTTTAATGTTATAATGCAAAAATACTTGTCTGGATACGGTACAACCCTATGAAAAAACATTAAAGAAAGTGACAGATAATTGGAAATTGTGTTTCCAAGTACCAGGTATTCACGGTTAAAATATAATTAACACCCTTATTTGTGTCAGTAAAACACTTTCACGGTTAAGCATCTTCGAAAACACCGTGATTTCTGACCACACCCATCAGCAGTACCAAAAATACCAGACCTACTTAAAATGTAAATACTATCTTAACACTTGACTCAATCCACTAGGATGTATGAGCTTTCTACAGTTACAGTCATGATGGAATATTACAGTTCTTCCTTAAAACATTGCCACAAGTTAAAAACTGATAATTATTTCCCAGAAAATCCAGAGTTCAAAGAAACAGACATATAATTTGTTTCTCTCTACCAACTTATAAGAGCAAATATAGACTATAGACTTTTTTTTTTTTTTTTTTTTTTTTTTTTACTGTTTTTAGACCAATACAACCAAAGCAAGATCCCAAAAGCAAAGCACAAACCAAAACGTTACAAAACAAAATTGAATAGAAAATTTCCCTGGGAGTAAAGAAGGCTGTGTTGTGATTGCTTGTTCCTCACCCACTGAAACTCTTGTTGGAAGCTCTTTCCACCCATAGGATCACTGTTACTGCGACCCCTCTGAACTCTGAGCCGTCGCACCTGCAGCGTGTGAAACCAGTGCGGCTGTGCTTTCCCCTCGCCGTCCGGATCATCCAGCTACAATTAAACAAAAGAGTGAGAATTTGGAGAATCGATCTAGGTCACAGAACCTTTTGTATCTACTTTACGCTTCTATCCAAAATGTACAAAATTAGGAACGTTCACAAAAATGTGTCTATACAGTAAAAGAACACAGTAGATGCTTTACTAAACGGAAATGCACTATACAAAAGAGCGGAAAGTTTTTATTTTTCCTTCAGTTAAAGTGCTGTCGTAAAATGTCGTAAAATGTCGTAAAGATTCTGACTGGGATGAATAAATTCTTCACCGAAATGAGAGAAATATCTAAGAACTAGAAGAACAAGTAAGCACCATTTGTTCTCTCATCGTAGATGACATGAGGGAGAATACGTATTCTTGTACCAGAGAGTTGAGGTACGAAGAAACCAGTAATGGTCTTGAACATCAACATCAAAGTTGCCAGTGTCAGTAGAAACAGTGTTCTATTCGGTTGTTTAAAGATCAAAATCTATGGGCTGTAACAGTTATTGCAAAGGGTGACCAGTTCATCCACATGAATCTGCTCAATTTACTTTACTTACTTTACAGT
>SOMO01000057.1:1866825-1878991 GCA_028128575.1 Paedocypris carbunculus
CAGCCTTGAGGGGAGCCGGTGCTGAGTGTTATGGAGGGTGAGTGGTGTTGTCCGAATCTTACAGTTTGTGGGCGGTCTGTTAGGAAGTCTTTTATCCATCTGCAGATGGATGTGGGCAGAGCAAGGTGGGAAAGTTTAACTGTTAATATGTCCGGGATGATGGTATTGAAAGCTGAGCTGTAGTCGATGAAGAGCATCCTCACATAGTTCCCCGCGTTTGGGATCTCATCTGTTTTGTATGCAAACTGGTGAGGGTCGAGTGTGGGGGGCAGGTTGTCTTTGATGTGTTTGATGTGACGTTGTCTTTAATGTTCTTCCTTAGTGGATTCTTTTGAGACGATGCTCAAGTCGTTGCTGGGTTACCAGTCTGGATCAGGAGTGGGAGCGGCAGAGTCGATGATGAGAAAAAAATTGTATGAGGGAGCTATTAATAAAACGCTGGCTAATAACTTCCCACTGCTGCTTCAGGTGTGTAGATCCGAGGATTTCCAGCTTTTTTGCATTCATTACACAAAATGGATTCTAACAATATAATGTGTTGTTTCAATCTCTTTTGCATTTTAAAACCATCTCATCCCTGCTTTAGCTAGTAGAGGGGTTGGTGGACAAATGGGCATCTCACCCTGCATCGCAGCACACGCCACTTTGTGCTCATCTGCTTGGACTGGCTATGAAAGCTGTCACTCAACTTGCCATGGGGAGTCGCTTCCAAGATGATGCAGAGGTCATTAACTTCCGCAAAAATCATGAAGCGGTGAGAATTTCTAATTAAGATGATGAATGAGATGATTTGCATTCATTAAGTCTTCTAATGAAAATCAAAATATGTACAGTACTGTAATGTAAATACACTACCGTTCAAAGGTTTGGGGTCACTTTGAAATGTCCTTATTTTTGAGAGAAAAGCACTGTTTTTTTTTCAATGAAAATCACTTTAAGCTAATCATAAATACACTATATACATTGCTAATGTTGTGAATAACTATTCTAGCTGTAAATGTCTGATTTTCGGTGCAGTATCTAGATCAGTGTATAGAAACCCATTTCCAGCAACTGTCACTGCAGTGTTTTAACGGTACAATGTGTTTGCTAATTGTGTCAGATGAATAATGGATGATTATTTATAAAATAAGCTATAAAACTAACCTTCCTTTGAGCAGGTTGAGAATCTGAAGCATCACATTTGTGGGATCTATCACTCTCTCTCTTCATCTATAAAAAAAAATGTATAATTGTATTTCTCTATGGTTTATTTCCATAGATTTATCCATCATTCGAGTATCTCATTCATTTATTCTGGCTCTACCTATTATTCTACCAATTTCTCTCACACTTCATTTGCTTTCTCTTTCCATCTATTCATGAATACATTTCATCATCTTTTTAATAGTCTCATTTTTTAGTCTAGCTCTGTCTCTCTCTCAATCTGTCTATCCATCCAATCTGAGTGAGAGTGACTAAATATTTTTTACTGAAACAGATCTGGTCAGAAATCGGTAAAGGTTATTTAGATGGATCCTTGGACAGACGTTCCAACCGAAAGACTCATTATGAAGCTGGTAAGAAGTTTGACCTTTCTAAAGAGTTAACTGATTAAGTGTACAGTATATTGTTATTTTCCAGCTCTGGCTGAGATGGAGTCAGTGCTGAAATCTGTGGTCAAACAAGGAACTGCTCAATCATCATTTGTGAACCATTTACTACAGGCAAACCTGACTGAGAAGCAGGTGATGGCACATGAAGACTGTCTCATATCATCATTACCAAATCTAGCTTTATAATCTGGCCATAATTATATATGGTACTTTAAGCATAGTTTAGTGAAAAATGGTCATTAAATATATTTTTCTGTCTTCAGGTGATGGAGGATAGCATGGTGTTTGCTTTATCGGGCAGTGTTATCACAGCTAATTGTGAGTTTAAGTGATTGTTTTTTTTAAAGTTGTTTTAGTTTTTTCTGTAATGTTTGTAACCATGGCAACATACTGGATCTCATTCTCATCTATATCATTCCCCAGTGTGCATCTGGGCTGCACATTTCCTATCCAGCTCTGAATCTGTGCAAGATCAGCTCTATAATGAGCTTGTTGAAGTGCTTGGAGAGGATCCTGTGACTTTGGAGAAGATTCCACAGTTGAGGTGATTCCCTTGTGCATGCTTCACATCTTCTGACCACCAGGGGTCATAAACGAAAACTTTAAATTTGACATCTTTCTTCCAGATACTGTCAGCAAGTTCTAAACGAAACAGTCCGCACATCCAAACTGACACCTGTGGCTGCCAGGTCACAAGAAGTGGAAGGGAAGGTGGACCAACATGTCATTCCCAAAGGAGTGAGACATAATATTGCTTTGTCAGATTTTCTTCACTCAAATCAAATTAGGAGATTAACTCATACATATTTTTCACTTGTTTATTTTTTTTTACTTGTCTCCTGCAATGTTTGTAGACACTGGTCATTTATGCTCTTGGTGTGGTTCTTCAAGATGCAGATACGTGGTCTCTCCCGTACAGGTACTGCTGTTACCTGTGTGTACATTTGTTTCTATACATTGTTCTGATGTTCTCATATGGTTTTTTTATCCGATAGGTTCAATCCTGACAGATTTTCAGAGGAGTCTGTGAAGAAAAGCTTCTCACTACTTGGGTTCTCTGGAAGTCAGGCCTGTCCAGAACTAAGGTAGAGAAATACACTGATATTGTATACGTAGAATGCAATTGTCTTTTTCGTAAGAAATTCATCATTCATCATCAACATCTGAAAATTGTTAAAAAAAAATTGTTTTTGTAAGATCATTGTCTAAAATATAAACTTTGGAAATGTTTACCTTCATCTATTTTACATAAACATGTTCACTTTTGGAATTTGAATTTCCCAACTTTGATTTTCTTTTTTCCCTTTCCAATACTCTCTCCTGATAGATTTGCATACACCGTTGCAACTGTGCTGCTCAGTACACTGGTGCGGAGGTTACGACTGCGCAGGGTTGATGGTCAGACCCTGGAGGCTAGGTACGAGCTGGTGTCCACTCCAAAGGACGACACCTGGATAACAATCAGCAGACGCAACTGATGGAACCTTGTTTTATTCCTGTTTTCCGAGTCAGAATTTTCAACTTCTGTGAGGTGCAACTGAATAAAACTTCATTGTGCTGTTTTAAATTCCACAAAACATGTTCCTCACGGTGGTTCATTGTTCGGCTCGTTTATTAAAGCCTTAAAGTCACTCGTTCATGTTATAAAGTCAGTCTCTAAAGTTTTCAGTTTCAATGTTGAACTGTTTCTCTAATAAAACTGGAAATGTGTTTTCAGTTTTTGTAATAGCACATACTTACACCTTTCCAAACTATGCTCATTCATGTATTACAGTTTTAATTTTTAAATAAAGTATAGAAGTAAAAGTGGGATTGAGAAGACAACGAGGAAGAGATATTTTATGTTATTAATGGAGTACGGATGCAAAAGTGAGATTGAAATGACTACGAGGAAGAGATTGAAGGTTAGAGGTGTGAAGGAGAGAGAGAGAGAGAGAGAGAGAGAGAGAGCGTGCTGGTGTTTTCCTCTAAAACACAACAGTGAGTGAGTGAGAGAGGATTGTGATGGTGGTGTTTTCCTGCTGCTTGCATGCATCAGTAAGATGTGAAGATGGCGGAGCTGCAGATGCTGCTGGAAGAGGAGATTCCTGCGGGTCGTGGAGCTCTGCTGGACAGCTACGCTAACTTAGAGAGAGTCGCCGAGTACTGCGAGAGCAACTACGTACAGGTGAGATTGGAACAAAGATGTAAACACTACAATCGCGAATAGACGTACTCGTTTAAACGGGAGATAAACGATCCCACCCCGTGTGTTGTCGAGTGGCAAAGCTAACGAGAATTCTGAAATCGCAGTTTTGCGCCAAATCGCCTCATGCTGGCTTCCCGTTTCTACTCGTTTTTAATGACTTATGTGAATACTCTTGAGTGATTTCAAAAGCGGCTTGGTTTGAAAACACCGCGGTTGTGATTTTTGTAAAACACTCGGCTAACAGGCTAACGTGCTAACCGAAGCGAAACCACCGTAGTAGCCGCAAATTTGCCAGATCAAAACACTACGTGTTACCCACGTTTTATCACGATCGTGGTGTTTAAAATTGCGTTCACACTTCGGCGAGGTCGTGGTGTCAGGGCGAGCAATTGTGTTTGTGTAGAGATGTTCATCAACCAGCGATGCGTTTTTGAAGTTAGCTCCGATGCTAATTGCTGGAGGCTACGGATGCCTGCATCGAGTGCCGAATGTGCTGTTTTTTGTTGCTTTATCGCAGTTTTTAGTTGCATTTGCGTTCTAAATGTGTTCAAAGAATTTGAAATACTAGTGATGTTTTGATCAGTGTTAGTAATGGACATTTGAAAGAGTAATTCGTTGTAATTACTAGCTGTCGGAATAGTTATTTGAGTTGCCAATTGAATTCCTTCAAAATGACAAATTAACTGTGAAGTTACCATTTCGTCACCTTTTTACAAGTGTGCGGTGACAGTTCAGTGATGTGGCGTATTTGATTTTAAGATGGTAATTAACACAAGGATCAAGATACAGTAGCACATATTATAATACAATTATTAACGTATAACATTTGTAGTTGTTAATTTGCTTCCATATGTGTCATCATCAGACCAGTAAGGGAAATCCTCTGGCCAGTGACTACAAGGCAGTGGATTTGGGTGTTTTGTGGATGTTCATTCAGGACATGATGGTCAGATGTTCTCTGACCAAAGTTACACATTTTAAAGATTTTCGAATTTGCTGGTAAATTCATTGAATCACAGAATAGTGTCTTGCTTGTACTTGGACTAATTTTTGACATCCACTGAAACACCAAAACGTGTTTTACTATAAAGTTGCCTCTCTCTGTAATTCCTCAAAGTTCCTGTTGAACCAGACATTCTACCAGGAAACAGGTTCCTGGTGAAAAATCTTGCCTTATTCAAATTTCATTGCTTCATCACAGCAAGTTTTAAAATTCTCTGAATGGCATCATGTGACCAAGCCCAGCTCTCTTACCATGCCGGTGCTCAGGTCGAGTTCAGCTTGCGTGTGGCCTGCTTTTTGTTTAGCATGTAACTCAATACTTCAAGAATTTCCCACTTCCTTTAGGTCATATAAATTGCATACAGATATATTTGTTGACATCAAGAAGTTCTCTCACTCTTTGATCTAATTAAGCACAACTGTTCTAGGTTTTGGTGTTTGAATGGACAGACTAATGGACAACTGATGCGTTATTTGGTTATAACACATGACATGCTATTCTCTTAAATAAAAACATAAAGGTTTTGTTTGTCGAAACATTTATCCAGCAAAAACCTCACCTTTTTTGTCTTGTTCTTAATAATAAAAGCAAGATGTTACGTAGATGAACTGTACAGGGCAGTTTTGGTCTAGTGGCAGGAAGTTGAACCCATCACCCAAGTGTTGCAGGTCTGACTCCGTTGAGTGTCCTTGAGCAAGACACTGACACACACAGATTCACCCACTGATTCAAAGCGACTTTTAATGCACTTAAAAGAATTTCAATTTCGTCTCCTTATATGGAACCTACACCATTTCCTTGTTCTACAGAATCTTTTTACCGTGTTTACGCGAAAATAAGCACCCCCTATTTTCACATTTTCGAAACTTAAAAACTTGAAGGGTGCTTAAAATTGCCGATTTCAAAAATGTGCGTATTTTAAGGCGCTCATTTTTCGATATTTCAAGTCCGGAGTGTAATGACGGCGGCGTGAGTGCAGCGGGCTCGGCCATGACATGCTTGCCATTCTTACAAGGAGCAATCACAAAGAAATGGAAACATGTAGTCTTTCCTTATATTATTTATTATCAATTTTCAAGTACAAAAGCGTTAAAGTGAACGATGCGAAGGAGGAACACATGTAGATCTTTCAGATGGCCAGATAAAAACGTTTTATCTTGACACCGGCGAATTAAAACATTCGTCCTTCCTAATACTTTTTATCCATTTAATTATTTTTTATCCGAAGTGAACGGTGCGAACGAGGAACATGCATAGATGTTTGGTGGCGTGTTTTAAACTTGACACCTGCGAATAAAAGAAATGAAAGCGCGGATGAGGGGGCGTGACGTCACGTTTCAGGCGCTCCAAAACGGGAAAATGCGCGCGCCTGCTCACCCGAGCAGCACGTTTATGTGCAACAAAAGTGATCGATTTATTAAACAAGTGATTTCGCGAGGCTGTGAAGCTCCGCAGACCAAACAATTTAAAACGATAAGCCACAAACTCACCAGAGCTACAGAATCCGTTGCTTCAGTGAAAAGCGCAGCTCTTCCTGTTCATCTTGAAACCGTTGCACCATAATACTGAATGTTTTGTCCCCATCTATATGTTTAATAACATATACATTTGAACTCATTTGGATTCCAAGAAAACGCACGAACCTGTTTTGATTTCGTTTGTATTTTTACTAACCTTTCCAACATTATATCAGTGACAAAGTATGATGAAAACCTACAACATCTACCGGCAACTACTAGTATTACTCCAATACATCGCAACGCAACGTAACCATCCAGTTGTTGTAAAACCAACGCAGATGGTCTTTAAACGGCTTGTTTATTGACACATCCAATGGTTGAAGCATCTTTGTTAACCCTCCGGGTATGATGGCCAGATCGGTTTGAGGGAAAAGTCCCGTAATAATAATAATAATGAAAAAAAAAATCTTTGTAATTTTTTTTTTTATGATTGGAAAAATCAGGGGGGGTGCTTATATTCGCAGGGTGCTTATATTCGCGTAATTACGGTAATTGTAATTCTAATTTCACATGACTTCCTGACATAATCCATGTAAATGACCTGCAATAACAGAATGGAAAAACACAGTGTCAACACTGTTTTGTGTTCCATAGTGAAGCAACATATCCGCAGTCAAAGAATCATCGCATTCCAGTGTAACATTCAGTCGTCTGTAATATTTCCTCATTCACCCGGTGGATATTTTGTCACGTTGGTTTGGTTTTCTCATTCGCTGTGAATACCGACAGTTTCACATTCTCAATCTCTCCCCTCCACCCTCACGCTCTCCCTCGCTAGAACGCTCATCAATTGCTCTTCCCATATATTGGGCGACATCACTATGGTTACGGCATAGGGCAGTGATGGATGGTTTTAGGCAGCCAATGAAGCCAAGCCCGGGGCAAGATGATCTCTGATTGGTTGATAGCGGGTGACTTGCTATTCTCTCTCTTTCCTGCTCACGGGAAATTAATAATGAAGACCAGAGAAAACAAGGGAGTAGAAATTAGGCCATGAGTCAATATCATGTTCCCCTACAACCCAATCCATCCCTCCCTATGGTGACTATTTGCTTTTACTTCTGTCTTTTTCTCAATAGTCTCCTGATAAGCACAGAGCCCTAGAAGAAACCAAAAGTTACACCACTCAGTCTCTGGCCAGCGTAGCCTACCTGATCAACACCCTCGCCAACAATGTGCTCCAGATGCTGGACATACAGGCGTCTCAGCTGCGCCGCATGGAGTCCTCCATCAATCACATCTCACAGGTACACGCTTTCCTTTTACTTACCTTCCAGATCAAGCAGTCTACTTAAATAATTGCAATTTTGAAATATTAACAGGCTGTCGTCAGTAGTTCTGGATCTTCGATGAGTCTTTTTAAGATTTATTAATTTGAATATTTAGAAGACAGGAGGATCTATTGTGAAACAGTGGCGTAGTGGTTGACCTGCCGTATTATAGGCATACGCACTAGTTGAAGTGATCAACTGGTTTGTCGACATAAAAGAATGTTGCCGTTTTTTTTCCCATGATGACATAGTAGGCGATGTTGATTGATTGTTTCAGTTCTACTTAACAAAATTACATTCAGACAACATCACTTTGACGTTTCATTCTGCAGACGGTGGACATCCATAAAGAAAAGGTGGCCAGACGAGAAATTGGCATCCTAACTACCAATAAGAACACTTCTCGCACACACAAGATCATTGCACCAGCCAATCCCGAGAGGCCTGTACGCTACATTCGCAAGCCCATTGACTACAGTTTGCTGGATGACATGGGTCATGGTGTAAAGGTAACCACGTCACATTCTGTTTGTTTGTATAAGTGCTTTAAATACACTTGTGACCATTAAATGTGCTCTGACCAACATTCTGACGGAAATTCGGGCAAAACCAAATAAATCAAAGAAACTGTGCCATAGAACAGCAGGATTGCCTTGCCAAATAATGTAGGGATTGATGTTGTTCATTGTTAAATAGACAATTATAAATTCATAGGATACTGTAAAAACAGTTGTAAGAGAACATCTCATTGACAATTTATGAGCTGCATTTTATTAGCTGCATTAAGAGTTCATACTATAGCATGAACATATTTTGCATAAGGAGGTTGTTTCGGGCTTAACAAGTTGTGAGGTTTTCTTTGTTTTGGGCTTTTCTTTTTTTTTTTTTTTTTCACACTAATGGTTCTGTCTTTTCTCTCTTTACTTCTCTTATTGCCCTCATTTCTGTAATAAGTGGTTACTAAGGTTTAAGGTAAGGATTGAGCCGGGCTTTCGTTGCATGTACTGTAGTTGCTGTCATTTTCATTTTTCAGAAGAGTAATATTTGTCTTTTTACCAAGGTCAATGCCCAAAACATGAAGGCAGGTACAACGCCACGCACAGCTGCCCCTACCCAGAAACCCCCCAGCCCACCCGGCCCTGGCAAAGGAACGCTTGGGTAAGTCCCTAGCACAAGGCTTTCTGTTATTTAATGTTAAAATGGAAACAGATACATTTATGGATTTTTGGAAGTTTTGGAAATTATGGAAGTTACCATGTGCACAAATCCGGAGCAGTGGGGAGCAGGTCAGATTCAATGTGTTGCTGTCGGACACCCTAGTTGTGCTAAATCTGTAATGAAAATCCTAGAACAACCGCTGGAATTATCAATTCATGAGAAGATCCTTAAACCAGAAAGTCACATTCCAATTGAAAAGCCTTTACAAAACCCAAAAAATATCCTAAAGGATTTTTAAAATGTGTTCTGTCCATTACTTATCTGATTTTTGTTCCGACACATCTACAGTTGTGTGTTAGTTCACTGTGACTTGTGTCTCTGGGGGGGAAAGTGTCATGTTTTGTGTTGCTTTTTTGTCATTAAGTTTTTACAGTTGATGTTTGTTGCCGTGTATCCTTGACTGTCAAGACTCCTGACCCTTCACTCATACCCTGACAAAATCAGAGCTTGTTCGAAACCATTCTAAGCTCATGCTAATTGCAAAGCCTGGATGTATGCATGTAACGACACACAGATTACATTTGCTCTGAACATTGCAATTACGTGCTCACAGTGCAGTTGTTTAACAGCAAAAAAAAGCTGAAGCTGCACTTTCATATATGTATTACTCCGTAGTCGCCACATAGAAGCTTCATTTGGCTCCGTTTACAATCAAAAAACACTGAGCGGCGGATTAGAACCGCATTTGAAGAATTCTGCGGGTGGGCCAGGATCACAAGGTCCATCCGCTTTTCCTTTGTTAACGATAAAAGGCCTTTTTCTTTATTCTCAGCTTTTGCCTAAAATGTGATCCTGTCTATTTAGAAAAGGAGTTGAAAGACCAGAAAGCTTTGTGTGTTCATGCTTTTAATTTGTATCAATCGATTTCCCAAATGATTGGGTTAGGGTTAGGGTTAGGGTTAGGGTTAGGGTTTGCACTGAAAACCGTGACTTTTCTGAGAATTGACATAATGGCTTTCACAGCTAGCCCAGCTGTGGCAATAAATGAATAAATATTCATTTATTGTATTGAAACGTATTGAAAGTGCAGCATTTTGTTAACAAATACACTTGTGATTTGCGTAGAAGCTGACGTGAATTGTTACATCCGGTCATCTAAACACATACATGTTGCACAGTAGTTAATTACCATTTGAGTCTTTTGAACCACACGGTCGGTCCACTACTTTGCTGAAGTCACGCAAACAATCTTTTACTAGAATTTTGAACCCAATTTTTGTTGACCCTCTAGCTAAAGTTTAAATGATCCAAGGGGATGGAATGTAACCCTACACTCCGCTGATGTAGGTTATTTCTAGAAGTTTTAGCAAAAGGTCTCTCCCAGGACATAGCATTTTCGTTCTTTCAAAAATAATGTTTGACTCCACCCCTTAGTGAATATTAAAATATCTCCACCCCGCCCCCCTCGGCAGGCGCAATTCCCCTTACCGGACGCTCGAGCCTGTGCGTCCGCCAGTCGTCCCAAACGACTATGTGCCGAGTCCAACACGCAACACTGCTCCTCCCCTGCAGAGCCCGGCTAGAACTGCATCTGTAAATCAGAGGAGCCGCACATACAGGTACCCACACACACTCACTCACACAGGACAGGCTTTAAGATGCACACTTTCACTTTCCCTCCAAACCCTTTTCTGTCAGTCTATTCCGTCTCTTGTTCTGTCTGGTATGCTGTTTTAGTTGAGTGACTCGGGGGTTAATTTGATGGTCATTCTCTGTCTACTTTCTTCTTGACATTTCTCTTTCATATGTGGATCTTTTTTGGGTTTCGACAGAGAAGAGCTTTCTTCTGCTCTGTCACTCACTCCCCTATTTCAGTCTTTTTCATCCTTTTGCCTTTTGCATTCTCTGCACTCCATTGTGATTTTGAGAGCCACTGAACCAAGGGTGATAATTACATCCTCTGTAGTTGCTTCATAGTTCCCAATAGTCTTCATAGTTCTGTTGTCTTGGTGAAGATATGCAGCACATTTGTAAAATGGTTGTATGATATGAGAATTATTGTCAATGACTATTTTAATCAGTCATTTTGCACTAAAAGGGCTGGCTCAGTGGGTACCGCTATTGCCTCACAGCAAAAAAGACTTGCTGAGATTGGCTCCATTTCCCCGTGACCCAAAATGGTGTAAGTGGTAGAAATGGGATAGATGGATTTTGCATAAAAAGGAAAACCAATTTGTTTTGGTATAATTTTACATGAAATATTTCACATGAGGACTAGTTACACCAAAATAATTGTTTATGTGCTGAGTTAAGTGAAAAAAGACTCCTTGACACAAGGTGGCAATAAATGATAACTGTTTTTTTTTTGCAGTTACATCATAAAAAGTTGAAAGTTTCTTTCCAACACTAAAAATGTACCACATTTGATCTCAGAATTGCACATGGCTATAGAGAAGGTCTGTTTACAACAGACATATGATCAATACAAATTGTGAATTGTAGGTAAAGCATTTGAAGCTGAGGTTTAAAACGTGTCCCATGATTCTCTTGGTATCAAGAGCTCTTGAGATCGCCTGCCATTTAGATAAAACCAATAAAAAACATTATCAGTGTATTGCCTTATAATCACGTGTCCAGAACATTTGGCATTTCTGCGTGTAACAAACAATTTTATCCAAATCAACTTGCATTGCATTTCAATTCTTACAATCTACCAACTCCATGCTTTCCCTGGGATTCAAACCCATAACCATCTCTATTGATCCAGCTACAGGATATGTTATCAGTTAACTAGTTTGTTTTGTATGTTCAAAGCAGAACATGACTTAATTTCTTTATTTATTAGGTTATTGATAATGAAGCTAACTGAATCCAGACTTTTGGTCAAACAGTGATAAACTTTCCTTTGATACATTTAATATTGTCTAGTTTTAGTTTTAGACATTGCTTTCCAGGAGCTGATTTAGTTATTACTGGCTATTTAGTTATTATTTAGTTAGTAATGTCCCTTTTTGATTAAAAAAACATTATCACGCTACTTTCTGATTCCAGTTTGCTACTGGGTTGCACAGTTGTTGACTTTAAACGGCGTGATGTTGCTGTTTGTGTGTGTGTGTGTGTGTGTTTGTGTGTGTGTTTGGCAGCAGTGGCAGCAGCGGCGGCGGCAGTCATCCAAGCAGTCGTAGTAGCAGCAGAGAGAACAGTGGGAGTGGCAGTGTGGGCGTGCCTATTGCAGTGCCAACCCCTGCCCCACCCACAGCCTTCCCCGGTGAGTACCAGTTTAACTCTGTTGTGCACTGAGCTTCTTCTGTGTTAATGCCTCTCACTTTCCCTTTATTTCCTCTCTTCCACACGCTGTGCCCACTGCTCCTTTTGTCCTGTTTTCTGTCACTTCTCTTTAAACGTGAAACTGCAGGTGCAATGCCTGCCCC
>SOMO01000057.1:1879558-1915228 GCA_028128575.1 Paedocypris carbunculus
TTTTTTTTTTAGACAGAGCCTGTGTTTTTGTACAATGCTTCGTGCGTGATGTAAATTTTGTAGCATTTTTGGTCATTGCATCTTTTGTCTCCTAGGCAATGGTCCTCACTTTTACAGTATGAACCGACCCATGACGCGCCACCCCACGCCCTCTGTTGGCGGCTCCCTGCCGTATCGCCGGCCGTCATCTGTCACAGGACAGCCCAACAACATGCCTCCCAACACCAATCCAAACGTGATCCAAAACCAGCTCAATGGAGGGCCACACTACAACCAAAACCAAGGTAGTAGGAAACCGCGTCAAGCAGATCATGGGAAGATGCATAATAGTTTAGATTCTCTCCTATTAACTTCCTTCGTTTTTTTCTCTCATCTTGGCTTTTTGTGGTTTTCTTCTTTCTCTTTTGCTTTCTGGGTTGTGTGTAGTCCCTATGGCTCCTCCACCTCCCTCCATTCTTCAGATCACTCCTCAGCTACCACTCATGGGCTTTGTGGCTCGGGTTCAGGAAACCAGTAAGTTTTGGGACACCAATCTAAATACTGTAGTTTTTTGTAGATGTGTGAGTATAGCTACACATGGAGTATTGCTAAAGCATGGAGTATAGCCTTTTACTTGTTTCATAGTACCTTACATGTTTTCTGTACGAATTGAACGAGAACTGTAATTAAACGACTTCTCTCCCTGAAGTCTCAGATGCCCCGCCTCCCCCTCCCCCGATGGAAGAGGCGGAGTTTGAGGAAGCAACTCCTCCCCCACCGCCTCCGGAGGACTATGAGGACGAGGAGGGGGATGAGGAGGAAGAGTCCGCAGTGGTGGAATACAGTGACCCGTATGCTGAAGAAGACCCACCATGGGCGCCTCGGGCCTACTTGGAGAAAGGTACGACTTTTCCACAGGGGATAAAATCCACACCGTGATGACACGACTTACGTGTTCTTTCAGTGGTGGCAATTTACGACTACTCTCGAGACAAAGAAGATGAGCTGTCCTTCCAGGAGGGAGCCATCATCTATGTCATCAAGAAAAACGACGACGGCTGGTATGAGGGCGTCATGAGCGGCACCACGGGCCTTTTTCCCGGGAACTACGTTGAATCCATCATGCATTATGCTGACTGAACCAGCGGGTGGCGCCACTATACCTCTGACCTTCATCTTCCTCATTCTTTTGAGAGCGCACACACGCACACCCAGGAACACAATCAAATACAACTGCGTCATGCACAGGCCTGTGGAAAGACAAGCCGACCGAGATCTTTATGGCTCATGGGAGTGGCAGGACTGAACTAAGGCCGTGCCACCCTCGAGGAAGAGATGCTAGCGGGCAAAACAAACGGTTGAACTGTAAGATAAGCTGCGTAGGGAACATTTATTCATCTCTTATTTTCAGTCTCTTAGAAACATGTTGGTTTGCTTGACTTGTGTTGAATTCGCTTTCTCTGCGGGAACGCTCATGACTGGCAGGACAGGTAACCTCTCTCATGTCGGCTGTGCATGCTCCTCACATCGGCTCCTCACCGTCCGCTGGTGAAAGCAAAGCTCGTGCCACGTCAAAATGGGAATTCTGCGGCTTTTGTGGAATCGCATGGAGGGGCTTCACTAGCTGCAGTGGGTTTTTCTGTATTTACTAGTGTTGGGAGATGGATTTGGATTTTCTTTAGGGTTTTTTTTTCCAAAGCTCAGTTCCATTTTGAGTGCAGTTAAGTTAGTGAACTTCAGCAGGAGGTTTATACCAAAGGATTTCGGCGGCATCTGGGATTGTAATGGGGACCGAATACAACTTCAAAATGTGCATTTTTTTTTTTACCATTCCTTTACATTTACATTGCTTTCCAAAATTCTTTTTTGCTTGAAATATTTCTAAGTATGTGTATTATTGGTATGTATAAACTGAGAGGGAAAAAAAAACTGAAATTGTTCAGGAAGTTTGTGCCATACAGAAATGTCATTCTGGGACGAAATCCCGGCACCTGATGCGGAGTTCTTCTGGAAGAACGTATGTGTCGTGATCTTGATTCATCCCTTCGGCCAACCGTGGACTTAAAGATATAAGATTATTCTATATGTATGTTAAATATCGCTTTATATGACAGAACAACTATTGTGTTGGTGTATGACTGGTGTAGAGTGGAAAAAAAAGCATTTATCTGCAATAATAGGCACAGATAGAAAGGCCTCCGTAGAAGCGCTAGAGAGATTTTTAAAGCACAAGAGATAAATATGAACTTAGGGAGATTATCAAATCAAATGTGAAACAGTTGAGGAGATGAAATCGAAAAAAAAAAATAAAAATTTGGAACCAGCTCGAATTTCACACGTTAAACCCACATGCGGATCATGTGGCGGGAACCGTACTAATGCACAGAGACCTTTTCTATACAGTACTTTTATGTCCGTGTCCGTGTGTGCTGAAACCAGTGACGGATGGGTTTATTGGTGAGCAACTTGCTTGTCTGTGTGCAAATCTTTATTTTCAATGAAGGGTCTGTGGTGAGGGTGTGTGCAACGAGTCCTGCATGTTAATCATTTTTGTGATTTTCCTGCTGATGGAGAATAAACTGGATATATCTGGCCTGCCGACTGCTTGCTTTTCGCACCTGGATGCGAGCGAGTTTATGCACGTCGAACATGTTTGAACTTGAGATCCAGATGTCTGGCAAGATTAGTGTGAAGAATAGTTTCATTTTTAGGTGGATTTAGTATGTTTTCATCAAGTTTTGTTTTGTAAAATTCCCACTGTCTGAAAAATGTGAAGAAATCTCATTTTTATTTACTTCCAATATGGAACACAACTCAACTACCGCAATTTTGTGAATTAGTATTTTTCTTCTCCGTGCATGGCCGATGTAAATGGTATTATATTATACAGCATATAAATTAATTCCAGAATACTGTACATGTTTTGAGTTGTATCATGTTAATTTATAAAACTACACTGTACACGTTTATAAATGCGTACTGTATATCAGTTTTTATCCGAACAATAACGCTTAACAGACAATAAAAGCAGAAGTAAAAGGCTGATTTAGGTTGAAAGATCTTGCATTATTATAACAATATTACACATTTAAAAATATTCATAGACTTGAATGTTCAGTTTGTTCATGATTAAACTGTGCCGTTTAATAACTTTAATCTAGTGTATTTTCTAATTACACATAATCCAATTCCAGCTGCATGAAAGTGAAAGGCAAATGTGCAGAATGAGTGGTCAACCTTTTATTAGTATTAATGTGCAAAGTATAAATCTGTTCACGTCCAGTCAAACCGCTACACGTGAGTCAGTAAATCAACCATATGTCTCCCCAACACCTATAAAGTGACTAAAAAGAACAAAAAATCATTACATCACTTATCAGCCGGGAAGTTCAGAGCATTTGGGCTCCAACACACGGGAACGTTATAATCTCAGGCATGTTTTAGCAATGTATTACAGCAGAGCAAACCAAACCAGCCCGAAAGAAATACAACAGAAAATCTCTCATCCCTATTTTACACAAATCTCCAGTCAAATACATTTCCTGTCAACAATTTGGTGCCTGTGACGGTTTTAAAAGCACAAAAGTGCATCTAACATCAATTGGACTTTACGTTTTAGTTCCTTTACTCCTCTCGGCTTCTTCACAGCTATCTACAGTCTGCTGGAGACATCCCCATCCCCAATGGCCAAAAAACAGAAGAAAATGATTTAATAAGAGAGAAACTGCTCAAAACATTTGTCTACACACGTACATAGTTCAAGCTATAATATTGCTCTAGACGCTCAGTCGCATTCTCTCCCCGTCATAATGATTGTAGCTAAACAGAAATAAATCAGAGCACGACCCAAACCAAAGGGAGGAAGAGGAAGAGGGGGCCAGGAAGAGGCGTGATGCATGGAGAGGAAGGTCAGAGTGGAATTCATCAAAAGTGGTTTATCTAGCTACACAGACGTCTCCTCTTCCCGCTACGGCTCGCAGATCAGCGTCTCCACCACAAACGTGTTCTCGAAGTGGAGGATCTTGTGGCAGTTCAGCGCCTCGCGTTTCTGGATACCTGTGAGGTCAGGGACAAAGAATAACATTTTTGCACGTTTATTGGGGCCATGAGAGTGAAAAGACATCCTCTTAAAACGAGCCAGAGCATCTTAACTTTTTTTCCAGATAGATTTTTTTTAATCTATATATACACATTTAAATAAATTATATAACAATTTGTCTTAACTCAATTTATATATGAAACAAATTCATATATAAATGTATATTTGACATTTTTATAAATCATGTATAGTATTTTTATAATCATGATAATCTATACAGAATAGTAGGATAATTTATATAGAATTTAATGATTTATTGTATAGAATTAAGAATAATTCAAAATAAAATCCTACATAAGAAAGAATCAAGAAAACGACTGCTCTTTACCAAAAACGGTCTCTCTGCGCTCCAGTTTGTAGGTGTCCAGGCCTCTGCAGAGTCTGTAGATGAAGTAACCCAGCTGATCCACATGGTCCACCTTCCCGGTCACCATCATCTGCTCACGCACCAGGTACGACTGCGGCAGGTAGGTTTTTGCCTGGAAAATGACTGGGAATGAGATCCTCGCACGTGACGACTCCAACAAAGACTTAGCTCTTTCCACACACGGTTACCTTGATGTTCACCATCAGCTCCATGAAGTCCTTGGGCGGCATCACCACGGAGGTGTTCAGGGCAATGACGTAGCATTTGTTCAGACGCAAATCCAGATAGGCGGTCAGTTTCTAAAGGTGGAGAACAAAACCATAGGGTCACTTCGGAAGGTCCTCGTCATGCCCTAGCCGACTGAGACCCTGAGCTCTCACCCGGTTAAAGTCGTGCACAATGTCGGCAGGGTCACTGTCACTGAATTTGGGCACCGGGATGTTGATGAGTTCCACCCCTTCGTCTTCCAGGATCCTCACTTGCTCTTCAATCCTCTTGGACGTGATGGGTGAATCCATATCGGAGTCCTCTTGGCTGTCTGGAACCTTGTAATTGTCCTCTAGGTAGTTCACTCCGCAGAAATACATCCTCTTCTGAAAACAATTGTCACATTGAAACCAGAATCTTTCTCATATCTTCAACTTTCTGTGGAACAACAGGAAATAACTTCTCTCACCTCGACAAAGTAATACCTGTACAGATAAGCTCCGCCCACCACCACGCCCGACAGAATCAGGGCCAGACCCAGACACATGCACCAGCACCAGGCCCGGGACTGCTGTCTGATGCGGAGTCCGTCCTCCACATCCTGCACACACAAAGTCGGAAAAATCTTCTTAGAGATCAACATGACTTGGGCAATCAGGTAATTAACAGGTAATAAACAGGAAACCGAGCATGAAGACGATCGTCAAATATTTCTGCCATGTGAATAAAATCGAGACCTGTGAGAGCAAATGGGAGATAAACTAGTTAAGCTTTGCTTTGTTTATTTCCACCAGTATTTTCTAGACTTGGGGGAATTAGGAGCAATAAAGCGGATAAAACTCAGAGAACATGAGCGTGTTTACAGGAGAGTTGTTGACAGTGGCTCTTTTCCCAAGACAATGCTGTAATTTAACAGAGTCTAGACGTCACCATCTCTCCTGCGCTAAAGAAACCTCCAGAGCGTCTGCTCTTTCATCTGCAATACTTCAATACTGAGAAGGCACAACATCTGTTAGTATTATACAGTATTGTTATTATGCAGTATATTGTTATTGTACAGTATGTTGCCGTCAAACGCAGCGAGACCCTCAAAAATTCACCTGACGTATTGGTCTTTAAATGTATAATTTAGCAAACAATCAAGCAAGAAATTAGTTAAAGAAATGCATCAAAATCGACCGAAACTTTAAATGACTGATAAAATATAATTATATAATGGCTGATTAAAAGAACCTATTTATACTGTAGTTATGCCATAATTATACTTCTACCCAAACAGGCAAATTAATAGTCTGTATAGACTTTTGTCTATACGGCATCCGCGCGGCACACGTACTTGCTTTTATTAAAATTAGTTTGAGGATGATGCAAAGCTGTGGAATCATCTCAAGTCAGGGACCACTACAATCTGATTGGTTGCTGCCACACCGCATCCCATCTCATTAGCATAGTTGAACTGACTTTCATGTCTCCTGCTAATGAGTCAATGCTTTTGTGTTAGGTTGAAGCTTTCGGCGTGTCTGGCGGAAAATCAGTTGAGCAATAAACTCGTCTAAACAACAGAAATGGCCTCTGGAACAATAACCTTGAATTTCTCATTCACTTCAAAAAAGACGATGTATTGCTGATTTCTCAAACAATATGACATTTTGAACAGTACAATTAAATTATACATATTTTTCCACAAATTGTTATAAAGAACGAAAAACACAAAAACGACTGGTACTTGCATTATTGTTACATCTATGTAATTGTGCTCTGCGACTGATCTCCCTCCTTAAAATCAGATTAAGATTAACCAAAAAGCAGTGTCAGCCCTTTTCAGTTGTAGATAAACCCAGCAATGCATACAGAACAATATAGGAATCAACGGCTCGGCTGAAATGCTTCACTACAGGATAAGGCTGCCACTACTCCTGAATTGTGTGTGTAAGTAACTTCACTGGGTGGTTAAATCCAGTCCGAAAGCATGCATTTCAGGTAAATGCGGTCATTGGTGTGTGGGGGCAATGGCTAGGTGTGAGTGGACGTTGGTGCGATTGGTGTGTGTGTGTGGGTTTTCTATGTCCGGCGGTCTTGAGGGTCTCGAAAAGTGACAGCAGAGCTTATGGTTCCGTATGACCATATTGAGAAACTCCGTCACTTGACTTATTTATTTCACTTGATACAAGTATTTAAGGGAGGATTTAGAGCACCTGAAACTATCCAAGCAGCGTCATCAACAAAAATTATCAGTATATTTTGGCTCATTTACATATTTTACACATAATTGCTTTTTTTATTCTTGTGACCATTTTTTTTTCTCCTAAACAATGGTTTAGATTCTGGTTCTCATCTCTACCACCTCGGCTTTTTATTTATCCCTTTTGATCTTTAATTGGACGTCTCTGAGAAAACAATCAAATAAAAAAAAAAAAAAATTAAAAAGCCGACATCATTTCAACACAAACAGAGACTTCATACAGCAAAAGCCAAATTTGCTGATGATCAGCAGCTTTCAGTTCCTCCAAGCAGTCTTCAGAAATGGCATTGTCAGTTACATTTAATGTTGCCGAGCCACTCAGCATCAAACACAGGAAATGTGTGATAAGAGGTACTTCTTTTTTCCAAAGTCATTACAATCAGAAAACAGCTTCCAAAACAATAAAAGAGATTAACTAGTAGCGATGGCTAGTTTACTGACAGCGCCTAGACCCTTACTACACACTTACACTCAAAAATCTCACTCGAAAAACTCAGCCCTGGATTCCTCAGTTCTAGATCAGATCTTTTTGCTTCGCTCTCAGTGTTCTGATAACTGACAGAAAACAAAAGCTGTGTGGGGTATTGAGCTGTATTATTAATTTATTGCTTGTCGGAAACATTACACAAGTGTGAACGCTGAAACTGAAGGCTGCAGTATTGTGAGCATTGTAAATATTCCGTCCTACTGTAACACGCCACAATCGATGTGTGGAAGAAAAGCACGATGGAAATCTCTGAGATCAATCGGTGGTCAAAAAAAACAGCAACTTCTGGCCCTGTATCGGCAACTCCAACTCGGAACTCAGAAGTTTTCCTACTTATCAGTTTATATCAAACCATTTCCTACTGATATGGAACATGATATATGGCGTTTAAAAAGTTATCAATATTTATTTAACAGACAATGTGTGTGCAATATGACTGCAAACCTGCAACATCACTGTATGACTTCATTCCTTGCAGACTGATTGATGCGGTACATTTTTCCTTAGACCAAAGCGGTTTAATATGTGGATATTTTTTACCATTTTTTCCATTATAACAAAAGCAATTGCTTTATCGTTACTGTAAATCAGAGTTTTGTGGTGAATAACAATCACAAAATAGTTGAAATATTTATAGACGTGGGATGAGAACCGGAACCTCGACTGTACAGGTCAGTTGGGTACCAGCTGTTCCACTAGAGGCAAGTTCCTCACATCACAAAGACACCGCTTCAGCAGACTCTGATGAATGATTCAGGACATCTTCTTCATTACCACAAGCCGAATCGCAGACTTGCCGCTGACTCATTCCTCGGAGGATATTTGATCTGAAACAGAAACTGGAGTCGCAGGCGACAGACACACGCGCGCGCACACGTCTCGTCTGACGCCTATGAGCTGCCAAGATCTCGCTTGGTTCTTCCTTCAAGGACATGATCTCATATTCACAAATGTGCCTGTATGTTTCTATGCGTCCTGATCTAGACAGATCTGCCTGGCTCTGCAGGTCGGAATTAAAAGCCCTACACGAGCAGGACTCGAGCGACTCTTTAAGAGACAAACGCAATGTTTACTCTTTCTCAGGCAGATTTGCGTGTTTGCTTTTTCTGGAAACAGCGACTAAGTGAGGCAGGTTGTGTTATTTCTTGGTGTTTGTGTTAGACTGTCGGCCATTTTCCTGAAAGCTCAAATCCGCCTGACACTGACACGAACACACACACACACACACACACACACACACACACACACACACACACACACACAGGACAGAAAACACAGGAGATGGCTTCCTTCCCGACAAAAACATAAACATATCTAGTCCTCCGAAATTCGAGTTTCGACAGCATGTCTTGTTCTTTTAGTAAGACGTCTAGACTGTTCACTGTCATTGCCTTCCGGTGCGAAGTTGTTGTGATCATTTGAAATGTGTTGTTTTTAATGGATAAAAACATCGACGTGCCACTAATCGACATTCGTCAATACTCGCCGATCAATCGCGACAAACAGCTAGACGTGTCGTTGTCAGTGTTAATCGTTGCTGCTGTTACGGCTGTTTAAATCGAAACGAAGCGTTAGCAATCGCGCTAACAAAACTCACCAGCTCTTGTGGTATTAAAGCTTCATCTCTCTCGTCCTTTTTTAAGTCCTTCTGCCCGAGAGCAGAGTTAAATGTGAGTTTCACCATAATGGAAGAAGTGAAATTGAATCGTTGTGGTGTCTTGCACCGAAAAACAGGAAATCATCGACGAGAGCGACGACCTCTTTCTCTACTGCTGTCGAAACTTGCTGCGTGTGGCGCATTTAGGCGAGCCACAGCAATACGACAAACATGCGGGAACCGCAAGAGGGCGCTGTCTCCACTATTGCTTGATCTTCCAGTCTGTCAATTGTAGAATATAAAATATCGTTTTTAATACCGTATCTGTTTATATAATAATATGATATTTATATATACATTATATAGTTTATATAATAATACAATATTTACTTATTACAGTCTCAGGTACAAAAATATCTTCTGCACAATCCAATCTTATGCACAGTATTTATGTAAAGTTCTGTTCTGTAGTTCTAAAGTTCTGTAAAGTACAGTCTCAGTTTGTGTATGTGTACTTACTTAGAAATGTATATGAAGACGCAACATTTCGCTCTACTATTTGTTCACACATGTAGCAGAATGACAATAAAAACCAACTTGACTTGACTTGAAGCGAAATGAACATTTTTAATTAACAAAATATTCTCTACTCTAATAAAAGCAAAACATGTTCAAATTTAGGACTTTTGAAAAACCACTAAACCCTCCTATTTTTTGGAGAGCCTTTCCATTTCTAGGTCAAGAAGAAATGGCCTAAAGATAGGACATACACCATTGAATAATGACCAATCGCAGAGGAGGACACACAGACAGGCCCATTCACTCTCCCTCATACCAATGGGCAATGTTCCATTCCATCTTCAAATTATTCCAATTTTCCAATGCAGTTAAAGTTAAATTTAAAAATGTGATTAATTTGGAGATTTTACAGGATTAAAAAGAAAATTGGTTTATCTGATGGGGAACTTTTTTTCTTAACAACTTTTAAGTACATCTTTAAAATAATCATTTAAAGGTTCAAATATTTTGAATAAATGACATGTCCAAAGTAAAAAGATTAATTTGATATTGTGTATAATAGGAATGCAATGATATGTTGCTATGAATAGAACGTCTTCAAATGGCAGATTTTATTAATAGCATCATTTTTTAAAGTCAGTCAAATTCATAGCTAAGTTATGGCACTTTTCCAACAAATATTTGGGAAAGGGAAATGCTAATCAGCTGACCCTTTATCTGGGTTAAATCGTGAGAGTGAGTTGATTACTTAGAACACAACCAATCCCTTTAATTCTTCCTGAATGGATGGAAGCCCTGCTGTCGTAAATTGGCCAAGGGTAAGAAAAGCTGTTCTTCTGGGGGAAACTCCTCCCAACGCCTCCACGACCAACCTGTGAAGGAGAAATCTGTCAGCAGTGAGAAACAGTGTCACTTTGTCTTCTCTCAGAGACATAGCAAGGTATAGAATTACAGAATTAGGTACAGAATTAGTATAGGCTGCTTAAAGGTCTTCAAAAAGCTTCAAAACAGTTCCTTCAAAAGGCCCACAGTTCTGATGTGTGTATAAAAATGACTTAAATCTTTGCATTAAGTGAGAATGTTCTAAAATGTGTGATGTGTGTGTGTGTGTGTGTGTGTAGGTGTGTGTGTGTGTGTGTGTGTGTGTGTGTGTGTGTGTGAGTGTGGCAAGGCATTCAGTTCAAAGTTGAGTCTCAAATGTTTTTATGCCAAAGTGGTCAACTTTATTTCCAACCCTATGGTCCCTTATGGGGACTTTTGGCTGGGCCACACAACTTTGAACGTTTTTGAGAGTCAAGATGGGATTTTAATTGATGGTACACTTGAGAGTTGGGGTTAGGACGAGGGAGAAGAAAGTATTGTATTGTATTGTATTGCAAGTCAATGGTGGGACCCTACTAAATAAACGCAAGCCTATGTGTTTCAAAGTCAAGAGCATAAAGTAAAAGTGTAGTTTAAAAAGTAATAGCACAGGAAAACATTTTGGTAAACGCATCAAAAAAAAAAAAAGTGGTGAAGAGTGTGAAAATGCCTTCACCATACCTTCATTTTTCTCTGGCTCCATATTAACCGGATCATCTGAGGAAGACCTGTCCAGTTCTGCTTGCATGATGATTGTGATATAGTGGTAGTTTTCCTCCAGAATAATGGAGTTTATGACAGACGCAAAGCTGATGTTTTTCAAACGGACACCCGCTTCCTCCATCACTTCTCTCTGGGCACACTCTTCCCAGGTTTCACTAACAGACAAGCAAAATATTTCAACAAAAGTATACACAAAGGTCTAAAAAATACAATTTAGCACTTAATACAGAAAATTCACAGAAACTCACCCAAATTCAATGTGACCTCCTGGTAATTGGTATTTACCTTGCCCGACTTTGCTTTTTCTTCTTCCTAAAAGGACACATCCTGGATTGACAGAGTCTGTCAAAAGGACGCCAAGTCCCACACCAGGCCGGCTGGGAATCCCCTCTGCATTTACACCCGCTGATGACATTTTCCTTAAACTATGACAGTCACATTTATAAAACACACATACAATTAGAAAACGTTCTAAACATTTAGATCTAAATCTAACTTAAAAGTTCTAAGAAAGAGTTTAATTTAACAAAAACAAATCATAAATGTTTTTTAGAACATACATTTTCACAAGTTATTTAACAGTTTTTAAACCAACTTTGGACAAAAGCATTGTCATTCAGTTCAAAACTGAGCTACACCCTTGATTCTCAGCCATAACATAGAGACCATGATAAGCCAAAATAAACAGACACACACACACACACACACACACACACACACGCGCGCGCGCGCGCGCGCACACACACACTTTACTTTAACAAAGTCCGGACGAATGTCCTCACACTATTTAAACTCCTCTAATCTGGCAGATGCCACAGATTCCTTCAGGCTGTGACTGAACTAAACACCCTAATCAGTGCAATACAAATGTGTGCAATATAATAATCACTGTGGAATACTGTGACAGTGTAATTTTGGTGAATGCATTGATAGTGTAAATAATTAAACTATATACGTATTTATAATCCAATAGAGTACAAGTAGAACCAGTAAAACCGAATCGAATATCTTGCTAAACCGAGACATAAAGCTGATTTTGATTTGAGTACACAAAAAGACCACCGTTTGTCGCCACCTACTGGTATTTAAAAAAAACTTCCCAGTTAGTGACTGGATCTTTTTGATTTCAGAAAATCGAGTCACTGAGCTGATTCCCCCAAAAACAACAATACCAAACACGTCAACCACAAAGCGGATCGTTTTAAGAGCAAGTTGAAGAAACTACCAGACCAGCAGTACTTACCCGTGCCTTATATGACAGCTGAACCTCCTCAAAGAAAACATAGATTTTAGAATGTTTGTGGATTATACATAGACTTACAACTAAGTATACACTCAACCTAATAATGTGCTTAGCAAAACCACATTAGCCATATTGGTAATTATAACAGAAAATAACAAGCACGGATTGTGAAGAGCTCAGAGTTCGATTCTCGATGCGGAATTACGGATTTTACGTACGTCATGACGCAGGCGCGTCCACTAGTTTGTTTTTCTACTGCGCTTCTTGAGCATTTACCAACATGGCGACGTCCCTGTTCTGTGGCCGGTTGTCCGCAGGACTAAGGAATTCCGGCTCTAGGACGGCTATAAGCTCGGCAGCTAAGGTCATTTATGCACGCATGCACCAAACAGCCATATGCGACTGCACTTTCTCAAACGACTTAAATTTTCTTATCGGAAATCAGTCCAAAACGGGCGATTCTCCTTTGACATTAGCATTCAGGCTAACAGTCTGTCATTATCATACTCGCTTAGGTTAGCAAACCCATACCTGATACTACTGGGTGAAGTTTCTTTTGTGTGATTCACAAGCGTAAGTAAAATAGATGTGTGTATTATTTCGGTTTTATGTCTTTTTTCAGCCGTGGTGGGATTTATTATTTCACTGCGACTGAAATGAACAGAGGGCGCAATCTGGTCACTTCCACATGAGGTTTTCTCAGGGATCGATGCTAGATAAAACACACCGAATTGTATCTGTATTTGCTGATAAATGAATACACGGTGAATGTGATTTATATTTGTATTTTTTTAAATCAAGATATTGATGCTATTAAACTTGTACCAGAGCTTTTTGAAACGTAAACACTGTCAGACTTTCCGTTCACATTGACATTTTGTTGTTTCACGCATACACACATATTTACATACGGTATATTATTAAACTACTTCTATTATTAATGTTTGCTGTATAGTAGGAATGTTGTAATCATAATTATTTTATTGGGGATGTTCTTTGATAGTTCTTCAAGAGTTTTTTGATATCTTGAAATAAGGAAGGATATATTTATATATAAAATATCTCTTAAATTCAAATGATTTTTTTGTCTCTTAAATCACCAGGTGCTCACTGGGACATCAGCGCTGTTTGGGAAGCATGGAAAACCGTCAGTGCAGCAGCAGCAGCAGAGAAACCTCTCGCTGCATGAGTACATGAGTATAGGGCTGCTGAAAGAAGCGGGTATCTCTGTGCCTGCAGGCATGGTGGCCAGCTCACCAGACGAGGCTTACACCGTGGCCAAGCAGATCGGTAAGAAGCAGAGCTCGATGGATCATGTGTGGCACATCCACGCTGTCTAATTTACTTACTGAACTAAGCAGTGTGTTTCCTGTTGGATTTTTTTAACCCATACTCCCAGATTGCACGTTTCAGCTGTTGTCTTCTTTTCAAACATGTCTACTCTAAACATAGACGTGCTCCGACTCAGTCATTTTTCCTCTGTCAGCAGAAGACAGAGCTGTCCGCAGGAACTTGACTTGGCTGAAAGACGAGTTTAGAACATCTGAATTCCCTAGTTTAACTACTGACAATACATTTTACAAAAAGATAAAATTAACAACGTCTGTTTTACAATTCTACCCTTTTTCACAAATTTTGATGCTTTTGAGGTAATGATCTCATTTTATTTGTTATTATAAATGTTTGTACTGAACATCTGAATACATAATAACAACGATAATAATATAATAATTGTAGTATTGGTATATTACAGTACGCAATACACATATTGTATACATTTGTCAGCCAAATTAATTGTGTAAAATAAAGGTGTAAAGGGTGCGCTTGGTTTAGATTCTAGAATTTTCACGTTTTCTAATTGTTTTTTTTTTTTTGGGGAAATTTTCATTAATTCAATAATTCAGTCAGAACTATATGTGGGAGTGTTTGTGTTCTAATACAGGTCTTTGAATATGGTTGTGAATGGAACGTTCTCTAGATGCCAATCTTATTTAAATTCTCATTATTTATCAACATCCACTTCCAGAGCAGCACAGGGTCAGAACATCACACAATTTTGAAATTTGACCACAAAAATAGTGGTCAATTTCTGAAATTGAGGATTGAGCTATTATACGGAGAGTGATTGTACTCGTAGTTTATGTTCGGTTTTGATCACATCAAGCAAATAACAATAAAAATAAAGTTTGATTTGTAGTAATTGTAAATTTATAGGAAATTCTAATAGTTTTTTATCAAATAAATATATTTTATAAAATATAGTGTGTAATTTTTAAAAAAATTTAACAATACCTTCACAATATAATAATAATAATAATAGTAATAATTGAACCTTTATTNGGCTGAAGGGCGGAGTCAGAATCGTTTACTCGTAAATACTTTTAGTGACTTTTCTGCTTACTACATTGCGCTCCATCAATGTCTTATTTTATTTTTTTTTTTTTTTTTGTCTGCAGGCCAGAGGAAGCGAGGGATATCTCCTCTATGATGATTGGAAAGAAGCTTTTCACCAAGCAGACAGGGGAGGCGGGACGAATCTGCAACCAGGTCTTTATCTGCGAGCGCAGGTACCCACGCAGAGAGTATTATTTTGCCATCACCATGGAAAGGTCTTTCCAGGTGAGAGCTTGAAGTCCTACCTTCTTTCTCAATGCATTCACTCCATAAATTAGCGAAGACAATATACGACTCAAAATTGTCTTGTTTTTTTTTTTTTTTGTCTCTTGCAGGGTCCCGTGCTGATTGGCAGTTCTCAGGGTGGTGTGAACATTGAAGATGTGGCAGCAGAGAACCCCGATGCAATTGTGAAAGAGCCTATTGATATCATGGAGGGAATAAAGATAGAGCAGGCTATTAAGGTGGGGGGGTAGGACACCAAATTGATGCTGCATCATGTGTTCATGAGACTGCAGCTTCAGTTCAATTTGTGTGTGTGTGTGTGTGTGTGTGTGTGTGTGTGTGTGTTTTTGCTTTCTACTCAAGGTGGCTGAAAAGATGGGCTTCCCCCCGGCTCTGATTAATGAAGCTGCAGAAAACATGTTAAAACTCTATGATGTCTTCATTAAGTATGACGCATCAATGCTGGAAATCAACCCAATGGTAGAGGACTCATCAGGCATCGGTAACAGAGTGAACGGAGTTCCCTTTAATGACTTGAGGTGTAATAGCAGCCAGCTCACTTAAAGATATAAATCTCGATATTGTCTTCACAATATATGATTTATAATAAAATAAAATGTATGAAATTATTTTAAAATTGATTTAACATTTATGTTCATGTAATGATGAAGGATTTAGTGTGTTAGTGATGCTTTGAGCGTACAACTATATGTTGCGTTACCCTGACAGTGAGCTGAGCAACGTAATAAGTTTTGCATTTGTACTGCTGCGTTTAAAACATTAGTTGTGTGTAAAAATGCACTATGGATTTTTGAAGATCTGTTCCTTTATATAAGAAATGTCTTTTTTTCCACAGTTATGTGCATGGATGCCAAGATAAACTTTGACTCAAATGCTGCCTATAGACAAAAGAACGTTTTTGAAATGAGAGACTGGACCCAAGAAGACGTCAGAGACCGACAGGCAGCCAAAGCCGATCTGAACTACATTGGCTTGGATGGAACTATTGGCTGCCTAGGTCAGTATGAAATGTAGCTTTATGAAATGTAACATTTAGTTTGAGAACATGAATTCTAGTCATATATTTGTTCAGTTAATGGTGCGGGACTTGCCATGGCAACAATGGACATCATCAAGCTACACGGTGGAACCCCTGCCAATTTTCTGGATGTTGGAGGCGGAGCTACAGCGCAGCAGGTCACTGAGGCCTTCAAACTCATCACCTCAGACAAAAAGGTAATGGATTGTTTAAAAAAAAAAAAAAAAAAAAAATAAATCTTTTTTTTTTCCCCACACACACCAACAAACATCATCTCAATTTTTCACCATGTCCATATAAGAACATGAATCCGATTCTCATAACCATTATTTACTCCCTGTGGCACAGAGCAGGAGCCTACATTCACTTTAAACACAGTTCAAAACTAAACATTTACTGTAATAATGCTGAAAAATACATGTTCTTGTTTTTCTTCATTTTAAGGTCCAAGCTATTTTGGTGAATATCTTTGGCGGCATCATGCGATGTGATGTCATAGCGCAGGGAATCATCATGGCTGTCACTGACTTAGATTTAAAAATCCCTATTGTAGTCCGATTACAAGGTGAGAATGTCTCTGGAACTTTTAACACCTTTTCATGTATTTATTATGGTCTAAAATTGATTTTCGAGAAAACTCAAGATGCTAAAATCTTACTTAATCTTACTTAAATCTTACTCTCATCACGCTTGCATGGTTTTCAGGAACGAGGGTAGACGATGCCAAGGCTCTGATTGCCGCCAGTCCTCTCAAGATACTGGCCTGTGACGATCTGGACGAGGCTGCCAAAATGGTAGGTTAATCTTATTTATTCGTCTGTGGAGATGAATGAAAAGTGACATGGATTAAAATGGCTGATAGGAATCCTCACAGCATGCTCCACAAATCAAATTGAAAGTCCAAAGATACACAAGGATTTAACGGACTGAAGTTCATGATTTAGTCACACTTGAACTTACAAAGGCTGAGAAAGGAAAGTTTTTAGAACACATTTTCCCATGAAAGTGTTCGTTCACAGATTAGGGCCAGTCAGGAGGTCTTTTTTTTTTTTTAAAAAAAAAAAACTTTAAATGTTAAACTTTAAATCTGTTCTTTAAAAAGTTTAACATATTTGGAATTTGGAGTGAATGGTTTTTTATGAAATCTTTGGACCGATTTCTCATCACTTCGGTTGATTATTAACATATCTGATAGGTTTAGAATATTTAGATTTTAGCTCGTTTTAAATATCAAAACTGTTCAACTTAAAATGACCAAATGTTAAAATGTTTGTCTTCTCCATCCATCTTTTCACTCATCCTCCTCTCTGTCTCATTTTTTTTACATTTAACTTTTTACCTTTATCCAATCCTACATTCCTCCTATTGGATTTTCACTCTTTTCTTTAACTTCCTTAATGTTCCTCCTCTTTATACACTGCCCTGGCTGTCTTTATCTGTCTGTCTCTCTCACTCTCTCTCTGTTTCTTTTTTTGTTTTACTACTCCATCTACCTGACCCGTCTTTCTTTCTTTTTTTTTCCCCTCTACATTTCTTTCTTGCCTTTATCCCTTCACCCTCTCACGTTTTCTCTTTTTCTCCATTTCTTTTCTTCCACCAGGTCGTAAAGCTTTCTGAAATTGTTTCTTTGGCAAAAGAAGCCCAGGTTGATGTCAAGTTCCAGCTGCCCATCTAACCACCTACCCACAAGCCACAGCATTGAAACCATTTCTGATGAACTGAATCTGAACTTACAACCTGAGCATGTGTCGTCTCAAGTCCTCCACGTTTTCACACCCCTGTCCTGGTCTGGCTTGTCGTCACTGTGATTTCTCCCTCCATTCTTCATGATCAGCACTTTTAGATTGTGAAAGGCACATGCTTGTTCAGATGGAACCGTCTTCATTTCATGCAATCAAGCTCTTCTTGTTCGTCCTAATCCCAGCTTTCCGGATCCTGTCCAACCACTAGCCAGTTTTCTTGGTTGTATTGGTTGTGATCGGGTCAGTGTTACTGCTCACTTTTGTTTATTTAGTCTCTGTTAAATCTTATTTGGAGGACGTATTTATATGGGACTGTATTTATACTGTTAAAACCTACATGGAGGCCTGACTCTGTGGATTTAAATGGCTTTGACACTCTGGCCCTTTCATTTGCCACACTTACACACAGTATCATTAAAAGAAAGTCCTGCTCCCTTTTTATTTCTTCCTCCTGTTTTCCGATGGGAGAGTGTCACAGCAGGATGTCTTCTGTTCTCCTAGAGAGAAACACATCATTTCCCCTTTAAAGAAACGCACAAGCACTCACAGGGAATATGTGTGTTATTGGTGTTCGCGCTGCAGAAAACGTTCAACTCAAATGCTGATGCTTCCCAGAGGTGGATGTTTGAATCTGGGGAAAGGCAAGATCACTGTTTGTTTCAGTCATCTCAAGGCTTTTTGGCAATGAACGTTACAATTTTAAAATGGCTTAGATGTGAGAATCCAACATGCTGTAAAGAAAATGGTTGTGATGAGATGGCACCTAAAAGTGAAATAAAGATTTACTCCGCTAGTTCAGTCAAGCACTCAGATCATGCTTTAAAAAAAAAAAAAAAGTCTTATCACATATACATCCAAAACATCAAGCATGACCAAGGTCAAACATAAATACACGTTTATTCCCCAATGCAGTTGTCGTTCAACACACTTCCCTTTAACTGAAAGTTCAATATTAAACATAATGGTGTCAAAGTATTTCAAAAGTCTGTGGAAAAAGATTTTGGAATAATACTTGGAAGACACTGCTAAGATAATAGTACTAATTTCATAACTTTTAATTTCGGATGGTTCGTGGAACCAACAAAACAAAGTTTTGCTGTTGGATTTGTCTGAAGGTTATTCTCCAAGAAGTGAAAAAAATACTGTTTTATGACAAAAAATAAAGAGTGTGTTTGGTTTCCAAAACATAAAATATTGAATCAAATAAGTTAAACCGGTTTTTTCCCCCTCTCTCTGCACATGGCAACAACAAAGAAATCACACGTTTCTTTAAATCAATTTCATACAGGATTATAATAACTTATTAATAAAATGAGTCGGTTTTGCACATTTGTTATCCCAATTTATATTTAAATGCAAGCCTTAATTGGCCGGGTGTTTCTGGAAACAAAGTAGTCACAATAAATGTGCTCTTTATTTTGTAAGTCACATTTGTGGTTCTGTAAAACATATCTGTAATTGTAAACTACCATGTAACTAAAATGCACCTGAAGACCAAACTAATTGTCTCAACTGAAGACCAAATTAAAAGTCAGTTCTTTTCTAAAGCTCTTTTACCAGTCGTACACTGTCTGTAAACAGCTATTTCAATTGAAGTCATTGCTGCATTAAGTTCGTTGTTCATCAGACAAGAACTGAAAAAGCATTTAGCACAGCAAACAACAGAATAAAAGATAATGAGACTGGTTAGACACACAAAATTATATTTTACAAGTAATAATCTTGATACTGGTGCTTACAATAATAAATGATCAATTATCGCCCTTTGCTTTAAATACTTTGGTTAGCAGTTTGTTTTCTGTTGTTTTGTTTAAATATTTGATTATACTTATAATATTGTTAAGGTGGAACTCCCACCTGTTTCAGGGTTGAAATGATGATTTGAAATTGATTTAATTTGTTCATCCATTTTTGTGTGTAAAAAGACAAATTTGCTAAACTACTCATAATATTTGCCAGTATTGCAAAGTTTGATTTGCAAAAAAAATCCATAATGTACAACCTGACTTTTAGTTTGAAGATGTTTATCTTTACTCTTCTGTTGAAGTTCTTTATGTTGGTATATTTACTTCCAGACTCTTTGACAGCTCCTCGATGCAAACCAAAGTCACCCAGACAGAATGAAATTTGTATAATTTCCCACCATGCCGCAGGCTTGTTTGTATTTACCTATTCTATTTTTGGTGTTGTGGGACTTCTGGATGGCTTCTGAAAGTGCTGAAGCTGCTGCGCCCCAGAGGTGGAAATTATCGGCAGAGTTCTGGGCAGAAGTTTAGGATTTTGCTTGTGAACTCCGCGATAAGAAGTCGAAACGACAACCTGGAATGTTTCCTGCTGCAGATTTGCATGTTGTCAAATATCCATCAAGCACTTCACCTCAAACACCTTGAACCATTACAAATACACCACATTTTTACATGGTCGTTTTTCAGAAGTTTTTATTACTTATTCTCATCGTACTCCCTGCGGCCTTTTCTCAATCCATTCGTCCCACTCTGCTCCCCATCCTCTCTCATTAGTTGTGTGGCTCTGACAGTGGTCCATAAATCTTTTGCTGCAAGGGGGAAGTTGAGGACGTCTCTGTATGTTCCCTCACCTCGTCTCTTGAGACCCCCAACACATCTGTGTGGATTGTACTCTCACAGATCATCAGCTGCTGAATGAGATTGTTTTTTCGCACTATTAAAGACACAATGTAAAACTGTTAGTCTGGAGTGAGTGTGGCCCAGAGGCTTTGATGCTGAAACAGAAAGGATGGGAGGATGTTGTGTCCTGACAGCTGGTGTGGGCAGGAGAGGCTTGTTTATCATTCCATTTCAAATTAGTCTTTCTAAAGAAGACGGATGAAAGAGAAAAAAAAATAGACACGTTTGCGTGCCTGAACCAACGTCAATATTTCTGATCTTGTACTTCCACTTGTGAAAATCGTTGAAATGAAGATTAAGTGCTTCATCCACCGTGTGTGACATTCCATCTAATGCAAAATATCTCAGATTCACCTAAATGTCCTGCTGATAAAAACACAAAACAATAAAAAGTCTTAAAAACTTAGAAAATTATACTTGGCTGAAGATATTTAATCGATGTTTTGCATAGGTTTTTGCAACCACAATTATACAATTTGATGAAATCTTCAATATGAGACAATATTAATAACACTGCTTCATTAATCTCAATAGATAACTTTACAACTGACCAAATAGATTATACCAATATAGATTTTACAACTTTTATTTTTTTATGCTTTCCCCCACTGCTGTTATCATACTGAGAATTGCTCTAATGTCAGATTGGCCCTAGAAATATATTTAAGTTTTAACAGGCCTTTAAGTGAAAGTCTTGTTCTCCAGTACACAAGGAATGTGCTAATTGGTGTCATAAAGTTTTCATTAGGTAAATAAGGAAGGGTCTCCTGCCGCTTAGCTGGAAAAGTGTGTGTGGGAAGTCTCAGTAGGCATTACATTAGAGTAGCTATCAATACGATTAAATATTATCAATATAATATGCTGTTCATCAGTGTTTCTTCAGTTTCTGCTTGTTTTCAGTCAGATATCATATTCAAAAAGCAGCTAAACTAATAAATAGAAGCAAACATGTGGCTTAATGACAATAATTAATGACAATAACATTTACAACACAATAACATGACATCATTTATGACCACTATATTAATGATGACACCATCACCACTAAATTAATGTTGACATCATTTGTCACTGTTAAATAAATTATGACATCATCACCGCTAAATTAAAAATGACATTATCACCACTAATTTAATGATGACATCATTTGTCACCACTAAATTAATTATGAGATCTTCAGCACAAATGTAATGATGGCATCGTTTATCAACAATAAATTAGAGATGACATCATCACCACCAAATTAATTTTCTGATAAAAGCATCTGATCTCACTTGGTCTTATTTCAACTTAAAAAAATGTGTTCTATTCGTATAACAAAGCTTATAATGTCTTATGACATATCAGCAAGGCCATTCAGTGACAGGTCACTTGTCTTTCTCTTTTCGCTTATTTTATCAGAACTTCAGACAAAAGGTGTTTTTTGGAGCGTTTAGGGGGTTAATATGCGGTGAAGTGTGTGCAGAACACAGCCTGACATCTGAACTGAATCTCACTCCCATGTGAGCAATTACAGCACAGCCGGAAACCTCACACACACATTATTCATCCAGTAGCTGCTCATCGTCGCACACTGTTTTCATTATCGCAAGAGTGTGTGATGGAGAAAGCGTTGTAAGACCGGTTGTCCACAGATCCATCACTGATATGATGCAGACGTGTGGAAGATTTCCTCCTCATCTCTCACTGAATATTCTTCCATCCCACAGGAAGATGGTTTGCCCTTTAGTTTTGCCATTGTTTCTCCACGATCTTCACGTTTTATGTGTCTGAAGTTTAATAAATTGCTCTTCTCTCTTTTTCACTGTTTATGAGTCTTGCTTCTCGACAGCTTCACTTTTTAGATTACTCGTCCTTTTCCAATCTATTTCTGTCCTGCTCTGAACTGTCTTGCCCGGAGGCAGAGATATCTCATTTTTCCACATTTTTAAATAAAAGCGTGAATGTATTTCGGGAAGAAAAATTAAATATCAATTTGTCATGTGTATTAATAATGAATTATTAATATCTAGCATAAGGGCAGAGTTCTTCTGTTAAAATTACTTAATTTACCTGGATATCTTTTTTTTTTTTTNATAATATATTGCAATACAGTGTGTATTCTGATTTTAATATTATATACGTGTTTTGTGTGTGTGTGTGTGTGTGTGTGTGTGTGTGTGTGTGTGTATTCAGGATATTAATATAGACAAATTCTCCGATTTGTTTAAACATTTTTGAAAAATAATAGCTATCGTGATACTATTGTGAGTCTTATGTGATTGATTTCTTTGCCAAGCCTGATTTAAAAAATCCCAAATTTGTTTTGGATGCAAGATGCATGTCAATTAACGAGATGTGAAAACAACAGCAGTGGTCATCATTTATTCTTCACAAAAGTGACTATGAAACAACAGGAAAAGATGATGATTAAAAATGAAGCTGCCTGTTTTTCACAAATGCAATTCTTATTTTGGCCACATATGGTGCATGTATGTGCATGTTTCAGAGCATTAATTTAGAGTGGACTTTTCTGTAAACTGATTTTTTTTTTTTTTTAAATTATAATTATTTAAGATTCAAAGCTGAGTGGATGCTAGCATTATTTCAGTGAAACATGCAACTCTACCTTAATTATAATTGCTATTTTATTGTCATGTTGGTGTGGTTATTGTCATTAAATCTGGCTGAGCAGAGGTCTGTGTGTGTGTGCATACAAGATTAAGGAATTGGATGATGTTTATGTGTGCCCATGTGTATGATGTGGCTCTTTGTGGCTCTAACACAGAAAAATAGTGGCTCTTCGTTATACGGCTCATAGTTAGCACAAACATTTCCTGTTGTAGAATGAATAAAGTCCTGTCTGTCTGTATGTATGTATGTTTACAAACAATTTTCTTATTTCAACAACTAATCACATTATTTGTTCTAATTACGCTGAAAGGGGCAAAACAAAACATTCCAATAAATCCATTTCTTTTGTTTCTAGAGGAATCAGCTTATTCCTCTAATTCAGTCAGTAAAGCATTGTTCGCGACCCCAAAGGTCATGGGATCAATTCCCAAGGAAAGCATGAAGCTATTTACGTTAATGTAAGGCAATGTAAGGTATAAAGTCATATACAGTAAGAGCATGAAATATAAATTCTTTGTGCATCTGAATGAAGGGAAAACGAGTTCATGTGTCTTTGTTGTAGTTGACAAGTACCAAAGGGAGCACTCAGAGGCAAGTCTTCTGGAGGAAGCTCAAACAGCCTGGCTTTAGTCACAGCTGGGGAGAGAGAGAGAGAGAGAGAGAGAGAGAGAGAGAGAGAGAGGCAGGGAGGCAGGGAGATAAGAGACCGAAGTGCTGTAGGAAATAGAGATGGTATGAACGGAGCGCGACAACATGTTAGGTTGATATGAAAGCTTGTATCAGAAGTGGATACTTTTCCCCTTCTGGAGTTTAAACCGTTCTGTTGAAGCCATGGACTCTGGAGGTAATGTACCATGTACATCAATACCTAGGATTTTAACAGTTTTAAAGCTTGAAGCTGGTGTTTTGCATGTTTGTTTGAATTCAAACTGATGCATGGATGCAATTGAGAAATCTCAAGCTTCTTCCATCTTGTGATTCTTTATTCCTTGTAAATGCAGATGCTCATCTCTTGGCTTCACTCTGATTTGCAACCTACTCCACGTCTTTCTTCAGCCACCAACCACACAGGTGAAAGAAGCACGTTCTTTGAGTTGCCATGCATGGAAGATTTTACTCTCCGCTGAGCTTGAACAACATGGATATTGGTTATCTGAAATAATCCAAGCTGCTCTGGAAGAAATCTTTAATGGCCCTAATAGAGACCCCTGCTGAACTCCTCTGGGATATCGGCTGATGTTTTCAAAGCAAAAAGCTCATGGAGCAGAAAGTGTCCCTGGGTAGTTTGTCGTTCAATAACTCACCAGATTGCATCTCCGAATATGTCAGAAATGGATCGTCTTCCTCTAAACCTGTGCAGAAAAACTGGGCGGCACTTTTGATTTCGCTGGTCATAATCGTCACAGTGATGGGCAACATCCTGGTCATCATGGCTGTGAGCTTGGAAAAAAAGTTACAAAATGCCACCAACTACTTCTTGAGATCTTTAGCTATAACCGACATGCTTCTGGGAATTCTTGTAATGCCAGTGGCTTTGGTGAATATCCTTTACGGTAAGTGTTTGTGTAACCGGGAAATAAAAGTGTTGTAATGAAAAGTGAACTATCTGTGTGTGTTTGGGCTCTCTGGGGCATCTTAAGTTAGCCTGCTTGTATTACGTGTGGAGAGAAAAATCCCTCTTCCTACTCCATCCAGGGCTTTGATGAAAATTAATTATGCATTAAGGATGCCGCACTCTGGCGTGTTTGAGCAGCTTAAACTGTTGTTTTTCATGTCCGGAATGACTGATCCTGGATACTCTGACCACGGGAAATAAAACATGCCACATCCTAGTTGGGTGTTGTGACAGCTGGCTATCTCTGAACAAACAGCAACAACACACTGTGCTAAATCATTCATTTTTATCCTTATTAGTTAAATGTATCGTTTAGAGGTCATGAGAAATATTCATGAAAAAAAGTCAAATTGCAAATTGCAAACAAATCTGCCTAAAGCAAAACACATTGCCAGCCAAGCATGCAAACATTCAATCAGAACGTTCCGTGAGTATGAAGTCAATTAACCACCGTACAGTCGAGTATCATCGCGTTTTTGCCAAACATATGATGTAACTGCTTCAGTTCCGTAACAGAGTTTATACGACCTAGCACGAAACCTTAGTGGTATTCTGAAGTCTTCAATCTGGAGATAATTTTATATACATTTCTCAGGCATGGTACAAGTAATTGTAAGAAGCTTGTTATGATATACGGAACATTTAAAAACATGGTCTTGACCTTTTACACAATGAAGGACATACATCTGATCCCTATTCTGTGAAGAAGATCATTGTGAAACTATTTGATAACAATAAACTTGTTTGTTGTGATAAACATCATACATTACATTTCCCTGCTATTCTTTATGTTTTTGACTTGCTTATGATGAAAATAAACAACATTTTTTATAATAATGCAACATTAATGCTCTCAGTAACAGAAAATCCAAATGTACACTGCATCATCTAATCATTCATTCATTCCATCTATCTGTCTGCCATCAAAAATCAATTTTTTAATTTAAACGAATGAATTAATGAATGGATTTCAAAGTCTCAGAGCAAAGGAAAAAAACAATGACAACGGTATAGCAAACAAATAACCAAAAATGGTTGTGTGAACCTCCAAAATGTAAACTGTATTATTAATGCTTTTTGAATGCGGCTATTTTCTCATTCATATTTTACAAGACTTCGCACCGTTTATGTCATGGCTGACAATTCTCTACAGCTATTCAACGTTCTGCTGTTTAGAAGCTTTGTATGTTGTTGCACAATTTCCTCCAAAGTGTTTTTTGATTCACAAAGTGATCATGCTTAATTCTAAATATGCTTTAGAATTTTATTTTTGTGTTTCAAAATGTATTTAATAAATATAATTGTAAATCTCATTGCATCTTTGTTTTCTAAGGTTACACATGGCCTCTGCCTTCAGCCCTGTGTCCGATCTGGATCTACCTGGATGTTCTTTTCTCCACAGCCTCCATTATGCATTTGTGTGCCATCTCTCTGGACCGATACATCGCCATCCGCAATCCCATTCACCACAGCCGCTCCAACTCTCTAACCAGAGCCCGGGTTAAAATCACAGCAGCCTGGACCATTTCTGTTGGTGTGTGTTTAATAGAATTTGAAAAAAAAGAAGCCAATATCTTAGTACACTTTAACAATTGTTTGACAAATCCACAATGAAAAATTGTAAAACCATAACCGTAAATGTGTAAAAATAAAACAGTAACTTGCTGTAATATACCGTTTTAGACAACAAAGCTTATTTACAAATGTCCTGTTAAATATACTAGTAGTAGTAGCTTAAATCAAAGTTGAATTTGGCTCATATTTGTGGCAAAATACCAAATGTTTAAAAAAAAAATACACTGCATGTTAAACTGCTTGTATAACTGAATTTTACAGACAGACAGACAGACAGACAGACAGACAGACAGATAGATAGATAGATAGATCAATATTTACAGATGTAGCTAAATAGAAATTGCTATTCTCATTGTGATTTTGTCTTCACTTTTATAGTTGTGTCCATGCCCGTTCCCGTCCTTGGCGTCCACGATCAGTCTAAAGTCTTCCTGAACGAGAGCTGCCAGCTGACAGATGGAAATTTCATCCTGATTGGATCTTTTGTGGCATTTTTCATCCCGCTCATCATCATGGTAGTCACTTACGTTCTCACCATCAGCGCTCTACAAAGTGAAGCCACTTTATGTCTGGACCAAATCGTTGTGCGGCCTAAACTGTCTTCCATGATCAACCTGCCCCCACGAGGCTCATTCTCCTCCGAACGCCTCTTCTCTCGCTCGTCTCTCTGTCGGAACGGGTCGCGACGCACCATCCAGTCCATCAGCAACGAGCAGAAGGCATCTAAAGTGCTTGGTGTGGTCTTCCTTCTTTTTGTGATCATGTGGTGTCCCTTTTTCCTCACAAACGTCACGGCAGAGGTGTGTGGCCCGGCCTGCAATGAACATTTGGTGGGGAGGCTGATGAACGTGTTTGTGTGGATTGGTTATCTCTCTTCTGCAGTCAATCCGTTAATCTATACGCTCTTCAACAAAACCTATCGAGCCGCGTTCGCGCGGTACATGCGCTGTCGTTATCGAGAAGAGAGAAGACCCCTGCAGCTGATACTGGTCAACACCATCCCTCCTCTAGTCTACAGCTCCTCCCAGCACCACGTGAGGAACCCGGGAGAGAAGAGGACAGAGTGTAGATCCTCCAGCACTGACTACTGCAACCATAAAGACACAGAAAACACGCTGAAAAAGAATGATGCGGTCGGGGAGCCATGTGTGACTCTGAAGGTAGAATAAACCTGTAGAAAAATACAAAATAAGAGCATCTACAACTGGAGCACAGCAGCCAAAATATAAATAATATCAAGGTAAAAATGTAAAACATGGAGGATCCAAGGAAGAAAACAAACCGTGGTTAAGTCGACCTTAAACATCCGTAAACTTCCATATTTTTGTACAAAACTTTGCAAACTGCAGACGTTTGTTAAATACGTATACTGTAAAAGGAATCAACAGCTGTTGTGCAATGGTGTAAATGTGTTCGTTTTTTCCATTGCATCTCATCTTAGAAACAAATGTAAACGTCTTTGAGTATGAACTCATTTGTTAGGTTGTAATGTGAAGAATTGTAAATAAATAGTTTGTACTTACAATAAATGTTACAAGCTGTGGAACTTTGTTTTGTGGAGACTGCTTTGTTTTGAATTAATTGATATCAAACGGAAACATGACATGACTGGTAAACTGGGGTGATAAATGAGATTATTGTTGGGTCATGCAAATTCTTTCCATTCTCAACATTCTTGAATTTAAATATTGTTTGATTCCTGATAGGGTCTATGAGCGGTCTTTTCAATCTTATCTCGCTTTGCCGTTCGATGGATCTTGCTATCCCGAAACTTATTATAAAAATAAAAGACTTCAACACAGGGTTTGTGAAATCAGATGAGTCTAGGAAGTGCCCAAGTCTTTCGCTCTTCGTTTCGTTTACTCTCTTAACGTTTCTCTCTCTTAACGTCTTCTGTCTTCCTCCTTCTCACTTCTAACTAAAATTCTCCCAGACTCCCGTTTATTAAAAAGCCATAAAACATAGCAAGTTCAGCATCAGCGAATCACAGCGTGTCACGTCAGAGAGCTAGAGATAAAACAGAGTTCCTTCCTTGCCGTCACATAGCTACCGTCAAGGTTTCTCTCACATTCGGACAATGGACACACACATTTTACAGAAACCGAAAGTTAGAAAGTCCTGGTGTTAGAGGAGTTAACAGTTTAAACTCAGATAAAAACTTCTGCAAAGAGCGGTCTGTGATTTCTCTAAGGCTTCATACACACACAGACAATGCATATACATTTAGAAAATAAGATAGAAAACGATAAGAAGTCAATTAATTAAATCATTATAAATGCATTTAAAGCTTAAATAAACTCAACAATTCATCTTTTTAGCAATAGCAAAAATCAGCTGTTTTATATTGGCCACAAGACTCTCTCCATTCACATATTCAATCTAAAATGTTTGAGCCCATTTTAAATGTCCTGACTGAAGAAAGAAGGTTCTCATCCAAGATGAGACATGACCCCAGTCCTCCACAGCGTAGTGTGTTACCAACTGTTTTGGGAAAGCTCTGAAGGAGTAGATCTCTTCTTAGCATAACATGGTGAAAAATCTATAGACGGAGCTTCAAAAAAAGGGAAATTGGCAGTCAATTTGTGTTTCTTTTCCATTTGCACACGAAAAATCGCACTAGTGTGTATTGGAAAACTCCACACTGCCATTTGACGCATATAGACATCTGTAAGCAAGCGCACTCCCGCTCCAGTCTCTCTCATGGGTAACTCCAGAGTAACTCCTTTCGGTGAGTTGTGTTCCGTAACGCATTAATTACATTTGATATAGCGGAGTGATACCACGTCGTCATGTTCCACGCAGGTGCGCTTACGCATATTGATATGTAGGCGATTATCTTTCTGCGCCAGCCAGTTGCGCAGGAAAGTGATACCGTAAGCTGCTCACGTTTGGAATTTTAAGCGAGGTGACGTTCTTTTGTTTAAACAAAAATAATACAATTATTATCAAATTTTATACAAAATTACGTGTTACAGTATTATAGTAAAGTCTATCCAAATGTTTTGAGAGTAACAAAAATGTACAGTATTTCCAAATAATTTCCAAAACATGCGCACGTCTCCAAGCCGTTGGGTTTTTTCAGGTGTTTGGGCGAAAATGTTGATTTCAAGTCCCGAGATCCTGATCGGAAATAATGTAACTTCTCACATGAGTGTAATGTAAATTCTCTGTTACGAGTTTTAGATCCTTACGGGTATCAAAATACTGTAATTACTCAACGACATACAATAACTCCTTGAGTCTTAAAATCACGTGATAGCACGCGATGCTTCTGATTGGCTAAAATGTTTATTCTATTGAATGTGTATGTAAGGTTCGAGACAAAAACGCCTTCGCTTTCTACACGGCCTAAAATTAAAATTGATGTCAGATTTACCAATACATTGCACAATGAGCCATAGTTTGGTAATTATCAAGAAAAACCGCTTCAAGACACCGGATTGGTCAGCATAGCTGCGTATCAACGAGGAGTGGGCGGACTTTGTCTTTCCCCACTTCCGGTTTTTCAGTTGACAATTTAATGACGCAGTGCAACGTAAAGCTAGGAAAGCTAGTCGGAACACGAGTGGATCTGTATTCGTAAACCGCTACCACAGAACTGGCACGGACAGACGAAGCAGAGGCTTATTATCCGTGGTGGTTTGTGATGTATGAATGGATAGTTGACGGATTATCGTCTCTGTTTGTGCCAATTTCTAGCGGGAAATCCACGTCCCGGCCTAGTGAGCACGGGGAAGCGCGAGCCCCGAGCACAGACACGCCGCCTCAGGAGAGCTGCAGGCCCGCCAAACGCAACTATCAAAGGTGAGTGGCTGTTTACCTGCTTTATCGTGCTTATTTTGGTTGTAAATGTTTCACAACGTCCCATGCCACGGAACAAACAACAGCATGTGTCATTACATGTAAGCTAGGTTTGTTTTGGTAGACTTTTATGCTTTAGATCTGGACCCGCTGCACTATTCTAGTTACGTAATTGTGCCCTCAGCGTTTCATCTCATTTTCTAGTTATCGTGTTATTAGAAGGACATGTCTCTAGTTTTCACAAATACATTTGTTAAAAGCATTTAGTTTTCATTCAGGATTGTGACAAGAAACAAAACTTGTCAAACTTCTTTTGGTTCTCTAATTTTAGTGACATCAAGACCATGTTAGTGCCACACAATGTCATTATGTTGTATAAATTATATAATATTCAGTCATTAAATAGAACGTTCTGATATAAGTTTCATGTCAAAACAATTTCATGTATAATGTTTTATGTAAGGTGTTTTCTTTCAAATTTTTTACCTTTTAACCAATTTGTAACCTTCAAAACAACAAATTAGAAGCGTATACACTAATTAACTTTCATTTAATAAATACTATATGGACAAATGTTTTTTGTCACACTGTTGTTATGCACATCATACTTTACCTTAAATGAGTGCAAAATTAGTGCTTTTTTGCAGTGATTGTTACAATTTATGTTTTTGCAAATAACATTTCTTCACAAAAATATTTAAAAAAAACCACACCCTGGAGCTTCAGTTGCATATGTTTGTGTGCAGTGTTTACTCTGCTGATGGTGTGACGGAATATCCAGAGGTCAAAAGAGCAAGACACGGTAAAGTACTACAGTCTAAACATCTCCACACAACCATTTGGATCAAGTCTCTCTGACCTGTTTTGTCTATGCAGATGTGATTTTCAGGGTTGTCAAGAAAACCTTTGCAGGTATTGCAGGGCTGTTTCGATCACGACACTGCAGAAATGCAGAGCACAGGAATCCGGACTCTTTCACCAAGGTATCGGTGTGTTGATGATGATTCTGTGCCGCTGTTGATCTTCTGTATTAAGCTGGTTATTGCTTTCTGGCTGCACAGGTTGGCAGGATTCCCTTTATGGGTATTGATGACATACACAGCAACAGCCTGAGTTCATGGGTGGAGAGCAACAGAATGGGTGCGTCTCAAACACCCTACTATCAAATACTTTTTATGATATTTGTACTTTCACTGAAAGCAAGACCTTGTGAGGATCAGTTGGGTTGTGAACTGAACTGTCTTTCACACTTCAGAATTTTACAGCATATTTTACATAAACACAGCTATTCAAACAGCTTTTTTTGGGGGGAAAAAAAAAAAGAGAAATAAAATAAAAGTGAAAATGAAGCGATTACAAGCAGATTTTCTTGATTTATTATTTTGTTATATTCCTGGTTTGACCAGTAAATGTAGTCTGTAAATGTATTAAGCTGTCAGCTTGTGCCAGACTTTTAACTTTTCATCTTCACTGACCAAATACTCACTCACTCATCATTTGTCTTTGTTGTCATTGAATAATTAAGATATTATACATTTCTGTTTTGTTCAAATTGATTTGAACAAAATGAAATGAATTATAACAACCAATGCCTTTATTTATTGTTAAATATCAAATAGAAATACTACATTGTTCTTCTGAGGGAAATGCTTGCTAAAGTATATCTAGGAAATTACTGTAGTTTCACACACGTGAATACAGTTACAAACTTTCTTTATATGTGTAACTATTAATACATTTGTTTTTCCGTTCTCAGACGAACAAAAAGAAATGGGGATTAAGAACAAAGAGAGAAAAGCATCCCATGTTTGCCACAACTCGCAGATTATACGAAAACCAGAGTAAGTGTAATTTCTTATGAACTTGACAAATCATCTTGATATTTTAATCAGATATTTTCTTTCTCAAACAAGAGCTGATCAAGTTGTTTGCAAATGATGTGTAGAGGCTTTGAACATTATTGTTTTCAACTTGTGTAAACGCAACAAGCAGTTTTTACCTTTTAACATAACCTTTTTAAAAACGTACAGTAATAACGACTTAATAAATTAATTGCACTTAATGTTCTACTACTAAATTCACTATAAATATTAATTACATGTATAAAGTGTTTAATTGTTTACAATCAATTAACAATCATAATGTGATACATTGAAATCGTAAACGTGTATTTATTGCCCTGCAAAGACTTTCTTTGTTAGAATGAAACAGAAATATTTCATATGTAATGCTTCTGTCATACTGATACTTGTGTAAAAGTCTTCTGTTAATACAGCAGTATGTGTTAGAAACTCATCAATCCATTTCAGATCAAATCAATTATAATGGTGTTGCTCAAATAGCATGTTTCAGTGTTTTGTAACACAACAATAGGCTTTAATATTAAGGTACTTTATCAATTAATTCGGGGCCCATTAATTTTATTGATCGGAAATTGGGTTTGGGAAACATTTTATCCAAATAAGTGGGGAAATATAAGCATAATTGTTAATGTTGTTAAAATGGACCATTTGGCATATAATGAAAACTATAGATAATTCAAAATCAAAGATTTAGAATATAATGTTTTTATATTATATTTAGGGCTATCAAAGTAAACGCGTTACCTCATGCGATTGATTAAATTAATCATACTTCCGGTATTTCCGGTTTCCGTTTCACTTTAAAACCATTCAGTATTATTTGTACAGTTTTTTGCAAAGCTGAAATCACAGCTCACTTTTAGAAAGAATAGAGTGCAATTCAATTATTTGCAGTCTCTCAGACGACTGCGCACGCATGCGCATGCGCAGGGACCATATGTCGGACTTTTGTTCCTTTAGATAAAAATGTGTGATCAGTCTTTTCAGCTAGACTAATTATCAGTGCCAAACTTTTGCCCAAAAAAAATACAAATACATATCCGTTGTCGCTTTTCCTCAAAATAAATTACTTATTTCTTTAGTCAAAACGTTATATTACAGTATGTAAACAAGTGTTTATTTTGTGCTGAGTTTACATTAATTTACATTTTACACTTCAATATTCAATATTGATAATTGTTAATACTAAAGAATTATTAATAATAAATTATTATTATTATTTGTGATTTAATTGCGATTAATTTGGCTGAGGAAGTGCGATTAATTAGTTAAAAAATGTAATCGTTTGACAGCCCTAATTATATTACATGCCAATTCTGGGAATTTCAGAGCTCTTTAGTTTTATTCTCTAATCTCAAACATTCACGTTTTTTGTTTGCTGGAGCAGTGTTACCATGCTGCAGAGAGGAAGCCAGGACCGGGTCAGAGAGATGCCTCAGCGCAGATCCCTCAAGCTAGTGCCGTCCTGCACGACTCACTGGCTGAACCCCAGAGTGTCGGAGATGGAGCAGCCCACCGCTCGAGTCCACAGACCCTGCCTGACTGTTGAGGAGGTATAAAGCTGAACTGGAATATCTAATAAACCTCAAGGTGGAGTACCTAATCATTATGTTTGAACTAGGCCCTGAGAGAAAGTGATCGAGAGCACTACAGGAAACTTGTGGAGATGGCATCAGAAAAATACTCGAAGAGCAAGACATTGCCATTCGGGAGGATGAAGCCCCCAATGTAAGATAGTGAAAGTGTATACCATACAGAAATTTTCATGAAGAAATTTCACTAAAAAATTTCATGAAGTGTGTGTTTGTATGTAAAGAAGTACATTACTTTCAGATTAATTAAATTTTTACAGCACGCCGTTTCCTCTTGATGGACACAAGGCCCTCTCGCTCAGCCGCACTGCTGATGTAAGCAGATCGGGGCCAATGAGAGGTGAGGTCAAGTTCATGTTGTGTTTTGATCATGTTTACATATTGTTTGCATATGTCGCTGTTTTTGAGATGAAAGTCTCCACTGTAAAATACATCAGCGGCATTGATGAGAATATTTCAGAGAAATACTTTGAATTTACTGGTGATGTGCATGTTTTCCCTTCAGCAATCCCCAACACTATGCGGCAGGATCCAGTATCGTTAATGCAGAATAAAGACAGGTAAAGGTCATGTGCACTTCCCCTTTTTCACTTGTTCTGACTCCTGGGACGTGATCTGTGTGTGTCCGCAATAGACTCCTTGTAAATGGAAAAATATCTATTTGTATCACCAGATTTTAATAGCAGCTTTAAATGGAAACACATTACTATAATAAAACGTCACATAATAAATTAAATACTGTCATACAGCCACAAAATACTGTAATACCAGACTTTAATGCTTTTTAATATTAATTTTAAATGAATGTTATTCGATTGATACCTCATTTTGCTAGAATTTAAGTAAACCAAATACAATTAAGCAATTCCTAGAAAGAAACATGATTGAGTCTTTTTGTCAAATATATGTTAAGAACATTTACAAAAACATTGTAAACTCATTGGCGTTGTTGTTTATTCACTACTGCACACACAAAAATTGGATTAATGCAGATTTTTTTTTTTTTTTGAAGACAAGGGAATGTTACCCGCAGTGATTTACAGGAAGAAGCCCGGGGTCATCAAAGCACAAGAACAATTGTAAGTGCATAATTGTAATTAATTTATTGTAATTAATTGAACATGTTTACGGTTTATTTTTTTAGTTTCATTATGTCACATATGCATTTAGTTTTTGATGCATAATGATTCCCAATATTTGTGCTCTCCTTCATCTAGCCTGTAGATCTGGATCTTTCTGCTGAAATTGAAGCCAGATTGAATCTTAATGAGAGAAAAACACCGGCTGTGCCTTTAACACACAGATCTGAATCAATCTCGGATGCGTTGAGGCACAGAGAGGAAGAATTTCCCAGACTAACTAGGGCAAGTGTCTTCAAAATTAACTAAATAATGTACTAACACGTTAATACTTCTGAATGTTTGATTAAAAAAAAAAAAAAAAAAGTGCATTTTTATGTTTATAATAAAACATTATGTATGGTGAACTCTAAAAGGATTGCCATTCATGCTTTTGCATCGATTCCAATGGAACTGAATTTGTACCCTCTTGTTGTAATTCAGGAGATGCTGCAGGAAGTGAATGTGTCCTTGACCCAGAGTGACCCAAACCTGGTTCTGTGCAGTGCTTTCAAACTACGTATCACGCAGAGGGACCTGGCAACCCTGCAGGAAGGCAGTTGGCTCAACGATGAGGCACGTGTAAAGAAAACACATTACGTTTAATCATTACGAGTTCTACTTCATCAGCATTTGACCCGTTTTGAAAAACAAAGGTTAAAATAAGTGTTGTTGTGTTTCTCAGGTCATCAACTTCTACATGAATCTGCTGATGTCCCGCAGCGAGCAGGAAGCAGGAGGAAGGAAGGTGTATTCTTTCAGCACATTCTTCTTTCCCAAGCTTCACGGCGGTGGACATGCTGCAGTACGCCGCTGGACTAAGAATGTGGATCTGTTTTTGTATGATGTCATTCTGATTCCCCTTCACCTGGGTGTCCACTGGTCTCTCGCGGTGAGTTACTGTGGAGTGCATCTACAGGTTGCACACACTCAATTTTAAATTGTCAGTAGTGTATATGCATATTCCGCACTTACATATGTCATATTATACATTTCGCAATATATATTTCCATTGCTCTGAAAGAATACGAATTAAATTTATCTAACACAATTATAAAAAGACATTTATCAATTGTACTGAATTAATTTAACTAAAATGTTAATCAAACTAAAATGTAATGTCCA
>SOMO01000057.1:1915373-1946424 GCA_028128575.1 Paedocypris carbunculus
AAGAGAAATTAAATATTTTTTCTTCTTTTAGACTTTATCTGAAGGAGGAGTTTAAGGTGAAGAAGGGGAAAGAATTAGACATCTCAAAGTGGACAGTGATCAGTCTGCGACCTTCTGTAAGGAGCATGTCATTTCTTCATTAAGGCCTTTTTAGGATGGCCGCATTCATTAAATGTAAAGAAATTGAGCTTCTCTAACTCTCGTTCCATATAATTTTCTGTGAAGCTCTTATATAATAGAAAAATGCCTTTACATTTATATATACAAGAACTTCAGTTTTTCTGCACAATTTAAGCAAAGTGAATGCAATATTTTGATGTGGTGATACCGCTAATGTTTGTAAAATTGCAACAAAGTGTCATGATGAGACTGATTCTACTTGTTGTTTATTTATGTGTTCAAAATTCCAAGTCTGTGTGGGTTTATTTTGTAGGCCATTCCGCAGCAGAAAAACGGAAGCGACTGTGGTGTGTTCTTATGCAAATATGCCGATTATATTGCAAGGGATCGTGACCTCACGTTCCGACAGGTACTACTCAGTCACACACAAGTTTCAAGTGGAAGCTCTCATCCTCCAATTCTAATAATGTTGTCTGTATTTTTGTAGAATCACATGCCGTATTTCCGGAAAGCGATAATCTGGGAGATCCTTAATCAAAAGCTGCTAAAGTAATAGTGTGGAGAAATGTCAGACTGACCAAAGCACAAGGCCACCAGTATGTCCATTTGTCCTGCTTTTCTTTTGAGACTCGTGATTTGCTTCAGCCTGTAGCAAACCTTTAAAACTATGAACCGACTGTGGGTTTGCACACGTTTGACTTTGTTCAAACACTACGAATGTAAAAAAAAAAAAAAAAAAAAAAGCTGGGAAAGGTTTTGTCATTCCATGAATGTAGTTCTACTTCCCTCTGCTGGATGTGCGGTGAACACTTTCCAGATGTTCTCTCAATTTACAAACTGGACCTTAATGTCACTAAAATTATATTTAGGATGGTTGGTTTTAGCATTGATGCTTTTTTTAATCATTGCTGACTGAAAAATGAGAGATTTGTTACGTTTGAGATGGCAGGTGGTGTGTTTTCCAGTTGTCGTGTGCATGAAAGCAACAGTATTTGTTGTGTGTAAATAGTTTTGGCCTGATGTGTCTGGATATTTAAGCATATTTTTTGAGTTTTTCAATGCTGGTTGTCTGCGACGTGTAGAGGCTTCACTGGACATGAGCGGATGTGAAGTGCCAAACACACTGATCAATATCTGCAGTACAGGATCAAAAAGTGCTTTAACTTGAATTGGTGAGAGTATTTATTCTTTTCTGTTTGGAGAAGTTGTTTCAGCATGAGTGTAAATGCTTATTTGGAGCTTACAGTGAGAATGGAGTGTGTTTGCATTGGGAGTGTATGAGCATAACTTATATGATTACAATCTGAGCTTTAATATAGTTTTGTCATTGAGAAAGCTGGTCATTATTTTTGTAATTAATAAAGATGTGAATAAAATCTGCTGTGTGGAATTTTTTAAAATTTGTGTCTTTGTTCTTTTAAGGATATTCAAATGGTCTCAAATTTGGGTTTTAGGTTTGCATTATTTCATTAAATCACAAAATGTTACAGTTAAACACATCACATACAGTAATACTCACAACAACGTGTGTTCATGTGTACTAAAGTTTTAGATAATCATTGTGTAAATGTGGAACACCACTTTGGTCAACAAAGTTCAACTTCATCCAAACGAGTTTTGCAAATTCACCTTTACAGCAACACGCATTATGATTCTTTTGCTGAAAAAACGTCTCGTTTGACACGATTCTATTTTTTATTTATTTTTTGCACCTTTAAAATAACAAAGATGTTCTTTCTGTTTCATTCACGTAACCTGCTTATTCATTTATTTACGAGCCTGAATTATTCACACGGCTCCAGGTGAAGAACCGTATATACTGTAAGTAGCTTGACTTAACTTTGCGGAAGGGTAGATCTGAGGTTACTCGTATGCTAATGTGCCTGGCCAATAATAACTGGTTATATAAGATGTTTTCAGTTATAAGCATGCGATCTTTGGCAACTTAGCTCATACATACACATTACATTTGTCTATTACAGATGCATGTTGATCACACCGTATAGATTTGGATTCTGGGAAGCCTGGCATAAGCAAGCTGGTTTTCTTACAAAAGTACAGAATATGTAACAAAAATAAACATACTGGGAAAAAAACAGGCGGGAAAATTTCATGCAATTATAATCTTGGTGTATCTAATAAGCATAGTGATGAATAAGGACAACCTGCATTTTAAACATACGTATGTAAATAACTGTTTAATAAACGTTGAAACAAAGATACTGTATTTAAATCATTTTTATTTATAATTTCTAACAGTTTTTTCCTTCTGTAAGCCCATTCCTCACCTCAAGGTCTTATGCCAAAGGTCAAAACAGGGCACGGCGTGAAGACGGACATACTTGTTTCCCCCTGAGGAACACTCCAAGCATCCATAAACCGTCTCGCGTCTCTGATGTCCCATGCCACACAGGGCACACGGTCCTTTGGGAATGTTGTGGTTGAGCAGATTCACGCGTGTGTGCTTCTCGTCCCGCAGGTAACCCGTGGACAGTTCAGTCATGCTGGCAGCTTTTTCCAAATAATCGGTCACAATGTCATCAATGTATGAGTCCGAGTGACTGGTCAGCTCTTCAAACGTCCTGTCGTCTGAAGCCAAATGAGAGAGTGGTGAGAATTACGTTTCTGGACAAGTACAGAAGGTGGTGAATTCTGGATGTGGACTGACCGGCTCTGAACGGATTTCCGTAGATAATTCCCGACAGGAATCTCCGTAGTCTTCCAACGGAGAAGCGGCCAATGAAGCCGCCGAGCTGCTCGCGGATCTGTTCCCTCTCGAAGCCTCCGACAGACTCCGGAGCTACGCAGATATCTAGCAGGATACACACAGATCCCCCAAAAGAGATGATAAAACAGAATAATCATTGATTTTACTGCATTGACAACACTGGTCTGATCAGAATTTACTTTTTATTAATTCTCTTATAATGAAATGTCACAGTGAGATGAAAAATAGCATTTAAAATTATTGTGTTGTGAGAAAGTTTACATCTAACATTTTTGTGTTGGCACCATAAACAATTCTGTGATTTCTCTGCGTGCGTGCGAACTTCCAGCAATGACATGATGCAAGGCAAACACTTACGGAGGTGTTCAATATTTGTACATTATAAAGGAGATAATGTTTTCTCGAGATTACAAAGTTGTGACTGTAACAGTGTGTGTATCTAATTACGTGTTTGTATTTGCATGTGTTTTCAATTTGCAACATCGTGTTTGTGTGTGATTGTGTTTTGAGTGTGTATACGTTTGTCTACGTAGGAGTGTGATTTGTTTGTCTTTAAACTGGTCTGTTAGTGAATGTTTGTGTGAGAATATGTTTTGAGCCTGCATCTTGTGTGTTTAAGTGTGTGACTTTTTGTGTGTTTTACTGCATTTGGACGTGTGTGTATGTGTGTGTGTGAGTTTAGGAATCGGTTTCACCTTGGGTCAGTATTTAATGACTGTTTAATGAAAATGTGACTGGGCCATCCTCATACACTATGTGTGTGAGTCTGTGTGTATTTCTTGCTTTATTTCCACTTCTTCAAACTTTATTCTAAGCCTGTGTCATATTGTTAAGTACAATAAATGTAAAATCAGAATATTTGAAATGAAAATTAAATCTGAAAATGTTTGTACTTACCAAGGTGTCCATCAAGACAAACATAGAGCTCCAGTACACTAAATGCAATGGTGGTGTGTGCTGGAATGACAATGGCTTTATCTCGACCTTTCGGGTTTCGACCATCATCTATCTGGAACTATGGTTGGACAGAGATCACATGAAAATCATTATACATCATGAGGTATAATGGAACACGTGGACTTGGACTAGACTATACCCTCATGGTGGTGCCCCTCATCCCAGCGTGGACGGTGAGGGAACATTGACGCGTGGTGCGGATGCTCTCCATCACAACACACAGGATAGTTCGGCCGCTCTCTTTAGACTGACGAATTAGACAATGATCTAGGTCGACTTTTCTGTGGTGAGAAGAAAAAAAATTAAAAAAGTAATTCAGAATAGTGAGTAGTGCGGAGTTGGCATGATCTTTCTGAGTGTTTTGCCTGGTGGCCGCTGCTTTGGCAAACCAGTGATTATGTGTTTCCTTTACCCAGATTTGCTCCCACTGACCCTGAAATAGACAATCCTAAGCCAGTTCTGGTCAGAACCACACATTAGGGTGGGAGAAAACCTTTTGTTTTTCTCCCAAAGAAAAAAGTCAAAATCTTTAGTATAATGTGCATACGGTGTATATACAGTAAGGACTCAGTGTGATTACACCAGTTACAAGAATTCAATTTTATAGTTGCTCTGTCTTGTTTCTGGTGTTTTGGATATTTGCCCAATGTTTTAAAACGCTTCATACTGTACGTCTGCTGCCCATCTTTCAACTTTAGCCCGTTTGACTGGAATTTTTGCCTTGCCCTTAATCTATCAGACTTTTCATCAAAGATGTGTATTGCATACGGATCACAAACTGATCATTCTTTAACAAATAATGTGAAATGAACACAAATGTGATATAACAAGGGCTCATGGGAGATGGAGTCTGGTTTGCATGTGACAAGACACCAATAAAAATGTATCCAAGTTATGTTTCTGCTAAATATTGTAGATTTAGTATCAATTATTGCAGTTTAGTATTTTGTGAGGATGCTAGAAATCATAGTTTTTTGACAAAATCTACAGCTACTATGAAACTCAGTTGTGGAAATATGGAGCAGCATCAATTTTTTATATTTATATTTATATTTTATATTTATAATTATTTCATAAAATTCATCCAACTAAATGTTTCTATCTATATTCAAACATTTTGACAGGATGATTTATGGCTTTAATGATTCTGGGTAGGATTCAGTTGTCACGGAAATATGTTTTTAATTCAAATCAATAGTGCTAGAACAAATTTTGAACATTACAGTGAATATACCTTGCGTTGAGTTCCCGCAAAAGCGTTGGAACTTCCACTTCATGTTTAGTCACAATTCCAAAGGATGCTTTCACAGCCACAGAGTCGGAGCCGCTCACATTGACTCCCACCTCGTGGATCAGATGGTTCCCCAGACGGCCGTTCAGGGCCACCTCCGACTTGTCTTCATAGTTCAGGAGCTGATAAGAGGAGACCCCTGACATGGAGAGATGGAACTTTTGACTGGTGGAATGTGTCAATGTGCAACTATAATGGATTAGTCTAAGATGTTACTTCATACTTTTTGTCGTTCTAATCTCTCTACTACACAAAGCCCCCCATAAATATTATTTTTGAACATGTAATTACTATTTCTAAATAAGAGTTGTTAGCTAGTAAAGCTGTTGTCCACAACATCATGATGCTCAGGTAAAGAAGGAAACTCAATTCAGTGTTTGATTGTAAGCGACATTTAAATTAGACACTTTAGATAAAAGTAAATACACACACAGTCAGATCATATACTATACTGCAGACATATAAGTAAACATAAGCATATTCACTTCACTTGTAATTATTCAATGCACTTGAATAAACAAGCAGCACCAAGGCTGTGGGTTCAATTTCCAGGAAAACTAGTATAAACGTTCAAGTTGAGTGCAACGTACACTGGATAAAAGCGCCGTGCAAAGGCGGTAATTCTAACTGAAGGTAACTGACCTGCCGTGATCTCCTTCTCGCCCACCAGGATGTCTTTAAGCGAAAAAGGTGTTGTGGCATATTTGGTCTTTTTCCAGAAATGTCGTCTCCGCTTCCTGGTGACCAGGCTGAGGGGCTGATAGCGATCCGCTTCACTCAGACTGGGAACTGGGATCAAACGTCCAGTGTCTCCCACCTGCTTCACAAAGTTCTTCGTCGCCGCCGCAAACATGTCCGCAGCTCGACACGGTTTGTGTTTATTAGTCCTCACGTTCCCGGCTCTGATAGTGAACATCCATCCCCGCCATCAATAATGAAGAGACTGAAAGCTGATCGGGTGTTCTCTGCCATATGTGTTGTGTTGTCCTGAACAGTGTCAGAACCTCCTTCATGTAAACGCCCGGTGTCGGTTTTACCCTGGAAAAACATCTTAAGAGCTTTTTGATGAACTAGAGATATGAATACAATAAGTTAAAAGTAAATCGTCTTTGGAGTTTCACTGTGAGCTAACAGCATTAGCATCAACAGCTAATCGTCAAAATTTTAACCCATACAAACATCAATATGTGTGATTTTAAAATAATTACTTTAATTGTTTTAAGACTACAAATACATTGATTTAGATATTTTCCTTTTCCGATATTTGTGTGCATTTAATCTAGAGTTACTACTGTAAAAGTATAGCTGAATGTATTACTGTACTTTTAACTTGTATAAATACATTTTACATTTTTAGCTACTTATAATTGATATGACAAATCTAGATTCTTATGTTATTTGTATTTGAACAAATAACGTAATGAAGTTAAACATTACAAATGTGTCAAGCAAACTATATCAATTAAAACAGAATAACAGTTCATGACTAATTTAGCTGAATAACTAGCAACCTATAAATCCATCAACTCATTGTTTAAACTTCTGAGTGGATGCAGAAAAATATCTGGAATGTTTTTTGGAGTGAATGCGGTAGTGTCTACGGATTGACTCACTGACCTCATGTGAGAAACAGGCTTATTACTGTTGCAGGAACAGTGCTAAAACATTAATGGAGGAAAAAGAGGCTCTTTTGTCATAAGATGTTAATAGAGCACAGACTCTACACAGGTAGAGTAAAACTTTCTGGTGGCTGCCAAGAACCTCTGCTCACTGCTTCTAGTCAGGGAATTTTGACAATCAAGTGAGGAAATGTTTACAACGTGAATAAAGTTCTGCATGTACTGTAGGTGGAGAAATAAATGAAAACAAGGCAAGTTTGTCTCAGAGTAATTTGTCTTTTCAGATTGTAAAAAGATTGGTAAATTAAGATTGAGATTAGACAACTGCCCTGCTTTCATATTAATTGAGGTTATGTACATTTATTTTTAATGACTAAAGAGTTTTTTCAGAATGTGTAATTTTAGCGGCATTCAGGTAATAATGCTCTCAGATTAGAAATCTCTTTAAAATTTATTTTCTGCCAGAAAGAAGCAGTTTTTATTATAATTAGTGAATATGTATTACCAAATCTAAAGTAATTTTTAGCCTGTTAAGACAGTTAAAAGTCTTTAACTGTCTTAAAGCAGCTATTGAAAACCATTAAAAATCCAGACCATAGGGCGGATGAGAATGAAATGAAGGTCAGAGTATATTTTAAATGATTTAAGTCATTTGTAAAGAAATTGTAATTCAGACACACAAGGAGTCTTGCAGACTTGAGATGTTTTCCGAAGTAGATCTGGCCTACTTTCCCCTGGACTGGACTTCTGGAATCTTGTCTTTCTCTGTCTCCTTATCAGAATAGGAAACACTTTGTCTCACAGAACTTAAGTAGAATAGTTTTATCATGCAATGTCAGAATTATGCACGTTCAGTTCACTGAATTTTAAAATATATTTTCATAATATTCACCTGCTCTCACTGTCTACATTTTGTAATAATAATGAATGCAGTCTACAGGTGTATTATTAGTTACTTATTACTACAGATTATTACGCAAGTATTTTGCATTTATCTAACTATTATTTTTCCCTTTAAAAATCCCTAGTTACCCCTAGTTAAGAACTACATGCTCTTCGTGTGTGTGTGTGTGTGTGTGTGTGTGTGTGTGTGTGTGTGTGTGTGTGTGTGTGCTAGTGGAAAGGAGAGCCATGAGTTATTTTTGCTTCATCTAGATGAGAGGCTGGAGAACCACAGGGTGGGGATGCACACAGACATACACTTCTCATAGTTCTCTTACAGCCAGCGTCAGCTCTCCGACATTTTCTGCATCACATGTCGATGCTGTGATTCCTCCTTCTGGAAGGCACGGAACAGGCATAACCTGCAGCACACCAGTGAGAGAATGTCCAGGGTGGATAAGCTCAGGATGTCTGTTTGGCTGGGACTGTGCTTAGCTCCACTTTTATTGATCACTTGTCAAGACATCAAAACTGGTGAGTAACTGTCTGAAAACGTTTTAGTCGTGACCACGTTTTTCCTTCAAAAAAATAAACAATAGAATGGGAAATCAAAAAATGTGTATACTGTATGTTACAAAATATTAAGTGTGTGTGTATGTATTGTATAATGGAGTGAGAAGGACAAGAGAAAGTATGTGTGAGGAGAATTGTAATTATTAGTAGTACATATTTTTGTACGCATGTGCATATATGCATTTATAATATACCTACTGATATATCATTGAGAAGAAAGATGACCAGTACTGTCGAGTCTGTGTGTCCTGCTCTGTGATTGGTTGGCCACCGATCCAGGGTGTACATCCCATCTTCAGTATTGGAGTTGCTGAGATTACCTCTACCTCTTTGTGACCGAGAAATGGATACGGCTCAATGAAATGGGTAGTTGGAAGAGTTAAAAAAAGTGTATTTGTGTGTGTGTGTGTGTGTGTGTGTGTGTGTGTGTGTCCCACCTTCAGTCCCAGAGTTGCTGAGACTGGTTACAGTTCTGGCCCAGAAATGGAAAAGGCGATATAAACTGAATGGATGGAAGAGTATAAAATGTTGTCATTGTATATAATAATAGAAATGTGCTATTAGTTTAACAGTCCATAAAGCAGTGTGCATGAAATTACCCCGATCATCTGCTTTGTCTGTTCCATCTGGACTGGAAACACAACATGTGAAGGTTTCATGACCCACAGCAGCCAACGTTTGTGGTGAGAGCTGGAGATGCTTCAGACACACCCAAACATGTGGCGGATGCTGCAGGCCTGAAAACCACGTTACACTACAGTAACCTCAGGTTTTCCTTGCTGTGGAGGTAAAAATAGGTCTTCTGTGAATCAGTCAGTGAAGCTGGTGTTTGCACCTTCAAGAGATGAGGGATTCAATTCAGGAGAAAGCTGGGAGGTTTTTTTTTTTCGTTGCTGTTTTTATTGTTGTTTTATTGTTTTAGAATGCAAATGGGAATGTATTTGCACAATACTCTAGTATTTGCTGGTATGTGCTAAATAACTATGGTATTTAATTATTGTTTTTGTAATTATTCTCACTGTAATTATTCTCAAAGCTAATGTTTTGTTTTAACATGATCGGAACATTTATCCACAATGAAGTATGTTGATGAGGTGTGTTTCAGTGTGAAAAGTCTGAAACAACAGGCAAGTAAATATGTCTTAAATCGAGAAATTGTAAGGCCAAAAAATTCAGACAGAAGACGTGCCATTTCACTTTGACAGAAATAAAAGTTGTCCGCAAGCTGAAGTTAAGCTGAACCCATTATAGAGGCGGTTGTGGTTTCCCTGAAATAATGCAGTGCTGTAAAACTAAATTGGTACTTGCTGTCCTTTGAGAACTGTGTAAAAGGAACATTTCCTTGAGCAGGTGTATGGCACAGATATTTTATTTACATCGTACTGTGTGTGTGTGTGTGTGTGTGTGTGTGTGTGTGTGTGTGTGTGTGTGTGTGACCTAGATTTGAGGAATTAATAGCTGGCCTGAGTTTTGTGCAGTAATAATCATGCACAGGCTCAAATATAAATAGCTTAATATAAAATCAATTCAAGGAAATTATGCATTTTTTGTGGTATTCAACAGGAAAACAGAGACATCAAAATGGTGATGTGGTCATACTGTTTCGTTCTTGTTAGTAATCTTGCAGCCACTGACGTTCTGAGGTAACTGAACTTTAGAACAAACCGAAAAACACAGAAGACTATTACAGTAATCTAACATTTTTACATTCATCATAGAAAGCATATGTTGTCACACAACAGATAATTTGGAGATAAAAGACATCACATACATGAAGATAGCTTTCAAGAAACAACGTAAGCAACTATGATATCTAAATTATCTACTTGTAATTATGAATGTTTAGGTCTATTTACAAATTAGTTAAATTATTTTTCATTCTTTAAATTGGGATCCATGGTTTTCACTAAAGTAAAAAAAAAAAAACGTTTTTTTTCCCCCCCAATCACTGATATCATTAGGACATTACATCTTTTTGACACCTTACATTAATGGAAAACGTTTAAGTGTGATTTGGACTTGTATGGAAATGTATGGTACCAGGGCAGAACTTGATCGGTCTGAGTCTTGTGGTGCACCAAACTTCACTCTAAATTTGAGTTGAAGATACTCTGACACATGTTCAGAAACATATCATAAATAAAACAAAATGTTTTTTCACAATGTCTCAACAAAATAAACATCAAAATAACAATTTCATGCATGAAGTTGTCTCTGCGTCTGTTCTAAAGACTTTCATTCTGGCGGCCACATCATTACTTGATTACAGACTTTGAGTCTCTGATGCCACAGATTAAACGTCTGCAGTCTGCATGATGAATGTTTGCCCTGAAATTCACAGACAGAAAGAAAAATATCCATCATAAAACCTGCTTTATCATCATACAGATGATGATAGATTTCAGCAGATGATGCCAAAAAAGTTTGGCCTGTCTTTTGTAAACTGTGCAAAGTTGCATTTAAATGTTATGAAATAAATGGAAGAATGGAAGAGGTAGAATATATTTGTCAGTGACTCGACCGGAGATTCGACCATTAATAAATCTTCATCAGGTATGAATGTGTTAGCATCGTTCATGAATGAAAGGTGTTTCCTCAAAGGGCAGAGAGAGAGAAAGAGGAAAATGGCAGTATAATTTCAGACTTCAATTATAGGGTGTAGTCTATGATGTGATCTCCAGTTTAATGGGCAAAGGCTTAAAAGGTGGCTTTGTGGTGGTTATGCATCTATAGTAGAGTACAAAATGCCCTTGTAAAACAGAATATGGACCCTAGACTCTTAGTTTTTTGCAAGTAATGATGCTTCAAAAAGTCATTTGTGTTCTGTAATATACAGTAAACCTGTTTAAAAAGGCGTTATTAATAACAAGTTGGTTCAAGTGCAATATAGTGGGCTATATGTGTACATCACCCACAAGTGTATTTATAAGCAAACAACTTCCTACGAATCCTTAAAATGTTCACTCAATGGGTTGCCACAATGAGTTTGTCATTTTCCTCAACATTGAGTTGCGTTGAGTGACACTTGAGGGTTACACTAGTGATCCAATCCACTTCTGTGCTACTCTAATGCCCAATGAGAAGATTCCAATTGGTTTGAGGAATTTTCACAAGGTAACAATTACCCCAAATATAAAAACATAATATTAAAATATTAATATTGTTTAAAGCACCTCAAAAACTTTGTTACACAAGCTTTTACAAAAGCATGAAAGCATGTCAGTTGCACGTTCTCGGACTAGAAAGACGCTCTGTTCCTATATTATCAGTTTTTGATTTATACTTGCTGATGCACAAGTGCTTGATGGGGGTAAGGTCCGTCTTGGTGTTATATAATGGAGGAAGGGATTAGATGTCTAACCCACACTAGTGCCTTTCTATCCCAAAGTGTTTATGTAATGCAAACATTTGTCTTGAGCTGACCCTCCATTGTAACACAACTCAACTTTCCCTGTTTGATGCAAAATATTGTCAGAGCCAGTCCATACCACCATGGACCAAGCGTATTTGTTTCAGAACTACTTTGTTACGTTACTGTTACTTTGTACTTTTACTGAGTACTTATACATACGTAAGCGTGTAGGTAGCGTATATTTAAATATAGGCAGAGAATTTTCTTTCTATACTAGGAACTAAAATTAAAAAAAAAATAAAGAGTCTCTTCTTTTTCATAGTTATTGGTGTTTGGTTGTATTGGTTTTTTTTTTAGCCTAAATTCTGTACGAGGAAAATACTTAAGTTCTTTTGAAATTAGACTCACTCAAGTCTTCTTGGAATTGGTGACTTATAATGGAGTGATTTTTTTTTTTTTTGTTCAAGTATGGTTTTCAGGTACACCTCAAACAAGTTTTATTTCACAGTCCGTGGTGAAGCTGATGCCAAACTTAACAAAAGTAAAAAAATACGGATTTTGCGGAAGTTGGAAGGGAGATAGATGCTAAACTCACATGCCGCCATCCTCCGTAGTTCGTTTACTTGTCTTGCTTCTCCTCCTTCACGGCCTCATGCGTTCCTGGTGATTGTCGTCATGGAAGCTCGCATATTATGTGAGGCAGTACTCTTCCTATACTACATACCTAACACAAGCTGATAAAGATTTTCTTACCAGCCCCTCTCTTACCACCTCATCATTTCTCTTGCCTTGAGGAAGGCTAATGTGACACAACCTTGTCTTCAACACCCAGTCTCCTGGAGGGATCATCCTAAGCTCCTATCTGCACCATGCAGACTAACTTTATCTCTTGACTGTGAAAGCCTACACGGTCTCTGGACAGGACTTTTCAATCCTCGAGCTATGGCCATCTTGCATGTTCACCAGGCCAAAATCTGGAAGGAGCTGGATGTAGAAACGGATCAAATCAGTGTCACTCAGCATCAACTAGCACAGTCTAAGATGCCAAAAGCCTACAAAGTGGCCTACAAATAATACAAAAGCCTAATACTGCAATTTATAACCTTTCATTTAGAACAAAAGTCATAGGAAGGCATAAAGCTGTACTGTGCACATTTGAAAATCAACCATAAAATAAAGTTGATGCGGTTTAGGGTTTTTTTTTATTTTTATTTTTTATATGTGTGTTAACATAGAGAGGCTAAGCCTATGCAAAAGCAAGAGAGGATTTGTGGAAAAAACAGTACAGTAGTATATGTTATTGCATGTTATACTGTATGCTTTTTTATTTATTTCACAAGTAGTAAATACTTGTATTTATTTGATGAACAGAAAGAGAGTAATAATGCTAACAGTATTCGATTGTAAGACACTTGAAATGTGTTCAAACGAGACAGACTCGTGTATAAATAGATGCAACACTACATTCTGCTCTTTGAGCTCAAAACCCTACTGAATAAACAATCGTGTGGATAAAATATGTGCAATGTTCTACAAACGAGGTTACAAAGGAAACTGGAAAATGCTGTTTCAGTTTATTGTCATTCCGGTAATGGTTTATACATTTCACAACTGACAGTTTCATAATTAATGTATTTTTTTCCTTGTTTAACAGAGGAAAGCCAAAATTGTAAAGATGGTAATCAATCGTATTCTGAGAAGGAGATTTGGAAGCCGGAGCCGTGCAGACTGTGTGTGTGTGATCAAGGCAAAGTGATGTGTGAGGAGATCCGCTGTGAAGAGCTGAAGGGCTGCGAGCAGTTCTCGGTTCCGGAGGGAGAGTGTTGCCCGGTTTGTCAGACCTTCGCCAGTGCGCGTGGAAGGGTCGGTGAGTACTCGCAACGGCCGCTAGAGGGCAAAAGTGTATCACGTTCAAAACATTGGTTTATAATCGCTCTAAAACATTCTTTTCAGAAATAATTGCAGTAAAGGTATGTGAGTTAGCAGTGTTTTATTAAACATTTGTTTTGATTAAATTAATAATGATGATTCACTCATTCATGCTCAGGGCCAGAAAGGTGAACCCGGTGACATCCCATACGTGAGTAGCATTCATTATCACTTATATCACTTATTCATTCATTATCATTTTTATTTTAAATGCAATGATAATTTATATGACATTCTTACACACATTCTTTGTCTCTCTTTCACGTTCTCTTTCTGCCTCTACTATCATCACTAATCATTGGGATTTCTTAAGCTTGTGGGAGTACCAGGACCACCAGGACCAATGGTGGGTGGAAATATCTGTATACAATATCTGTACAAAAAATCAAATGTTGTTTTATTCAGAATCCTAGTGGATGTCTGCCGATCAGTTGAACATGATGTTGTTTTCTAACCTGTCACACTGCTCAGGGTCGCCCGGGAGCGGACGGAAGAACTGGATACCCAGGGAGCAAAGGAAGACGAGTATGTGACATTCACCATTCTAGTGAGCACTATTTGTATCACAAAAATAAATACATGAGTACACAAATAAGCAAAAAAAGAATGAATAATTTCATAAGAAAAATTAGTTAAGAGCAGAGGAGATAAAGTCCTGGTTGAGTCAACGAAATAAAAGTAAAGCTGTCATTTTTTTGTAGGGAGTTCAAGGACCACAAGGTTTTAATGGAGAACCAGGTGTTCCAGGCAACCCAGGAGAACCTGGTCCCATCAGCACTTCACTGCCAGGGGTGAGTGTGCACAGGCATGGTGTTTTAAATTTCAATTATTGTCATATTATATTTTAAACTTATAAGCAGAACAGTTTCAATGAATTTACACTTTCAGTGTGGATCCCATATAAACACTTTCAATGTGATGCAATTATCGGTTGATTTTCGAATTTCAAATTTACTGTGAATGCAATACTTTTAACTTTTCTTTTGCACGTATAAAATATAATTTGTCATGTTTGTAAATGTTAGGATGAAAATAAGTATTGATTTCATTTGTGTGACACATTTTAGAGTCAGTTTGCATCTCAGATGGCCTCTGGGTTCCATGAAGGAAAGCATGGTATGGCTGGGATGGTCAGTGGAACCCCGGTAAGATATTTTCTTTTCTTTAGAAAGCACTTCATTATAAAAATTTGGACACTATAAATACTATAATGTAAAAAGAAAAACAATTTACTTCCAATTAGGGTGAAGCAGGACCAAGAGGTGAGCCGGGCCCAGCCGGACCACCGGTGCGTTCACTTTCAAAATTGGTTTTGATTATGTAAATGAGAAATGCTAAATATAAAGGGTTTTCCTTTTTAATGAGTTCATTATTGTACCAATGTTTTGGTGCATTTCTATTCCACTCAGGGTCCAACAGGAGCACAGGGGGCCCCTGGGGATGCTGGTGATCCCGGCCCCATGGTAAAATTAAAGTTAATATTCAAATATAGAAAGATTTAGAAATGCTTGGTAGGAGGAACTTAAATTAAAAAATATGTATTTTTTTGTAGGGCTCTTTTGGTCCAAGGGGTCCAGACGGTTCTTCAGGAAAACCTGGCTCAGATGTGAGTTTTATGGTATCCATTAAACATACCATTTTATGATATGGTTCGTGAGTTTTTCTTTTTGTTAGCTTACTGTCTGTTCAGGACCATTTTGCAGAAAAATAGAGCTAATGTCCAAGCAAATGTCGTATTTTGAGATTAGAGAAATTGAAATTCAGAGGCGAAATTCAGATGAAATGTGTTCAAAACCAGCATGAAAAGAACCTATAGAAAACAAGGTTAGGTGACTTTTCATTTTTGAATGATGTGTTGGTAAAAAACCAAGAACACATTACGTGCCACTTCATGACGTGTGATTCAGGACACGCATCATTAATGACTCGCATTTCATTTATTACACACGTATTTGTAGCCATTTGTAACACACGTATCAAATATTAAAATATTGTTGTACTGAATGTGTGTGTTCATTGTAATAACAACCTTGTCTTTTTTACAGGGTTTGTCAGGACCACCCGGAAATAACGGAGAACAAGGAATTCCTGGTTCCCCTGTTAGTCCTTTCTTAAAGAAGCACTTGCTTATTGCTTTAACCATCTAGATCTAATCACACACGCACGCACGTACGCACACAGACACTAAAACACAGTGTTTTGAACATGTGTCTGTGACATTATGTACATAAGATTGCATATAATTTCTATTGTAATCTTAAATATGTAAAGTGATAAAGACAAAGTAGTTCAAGGGATCAATAGATTTTACATATTTATAATAGATAGACAATTGCATGTACAAAGTAAGTATCATGTCCACATTGAAAAATAGACAGAACTGGAAAAAAGCATTTTCCTTTCTTCTCAAATATTTCCTTAAAAATCAATTTCTTTGTTTCTGTAGGGTTCCAGAGGATTTCCAGGATTACCAGGGCAACCAGGTCTAAAGGGCCTAAAAGTGAGTTGGTTCATGGTTTTATATTCTGTTCATGGTTTTCATATTTATAAATTTGTCATTCAAATAATATGAATCTGTACAGAACAACAAATCAGCCAAAACAGATGAATCTTATCTGCATCTTAGGGTCATCCAGGTTCACAGGGTCAAAAAGGAGAGTCAGGGGCTGTGGGGTCAAAGGTTAGATATTTCTGCAAAAAGCGTTTTTTTTTGTGTGTGTGTCGGCTGCTATTAGTTCACGTTTTTCTTTTTATTAAAGGGAGACCCAGGAATTCCTGGTGGCATGGGGCCTGTGGGTCCAGTGGTATGGGCACATCGATAGTTTGAACCAATTTCAGTTATTTATTATTCCTCAACCTAATGATTTTTCCTCACAATTTATTTTGAAGGGTCCCACTGGTGTGACTGGTGAAAGGGGCCGCATTGGCCCTGGAGGGCCCATGGTAGGCATCATTTTTGTGTTATCACTTTTTTATTGCTTTTTCTTGTTTTCCAAAACTCATGTATCTTTGTAGGGAATGCGAGGTCTTTCAGGAAATGCGGGGAAACCTGGTGCCTTGGTATGAGATTTAAGTAACCATCTTCATTTAATTAACTGTTACTTGTATTATAGTTGTTTAATACTGTATACCAATTGTGCGTCTTTTAAAACTTAGATTGTAATTAAAATGATTTGTGTTATTTGCAGGGTACAATGGGAATTCCAGGTGCCCCAGGGTTTCCTGGTGCTCCTGGCATGAAGGTTAGTTGTTTGATTTACACTTGTCATGGATCGTGTTCATGGATACGTATGTTCCGATTTAGTCCGACTTTGATTCAAGTATATACAGTAAGATAAATATTATTATGATTACAATTAAGTTTATTTTTTTGAGAGTCCATAAAAAATCATTTTTTAAAAACGTCAATCTTCTGGTAAATGTTAAATCCAATCAATGCAGGGCCAAGCTGGAGCCACAGGTCCACGGGGAACCAGCGGACCCCAAGGTCCAAGAGGGGAACCAGGACGGTTAGGTTTACCAGGATCTCAGGGCAGTCAGGTGTAGATCTGTCCTTCTTGAACAACATAATTACTGTATTATTATCTGCGACATGTTTTCTTTAATTGTCTCTTGTCTATTCAGGGACCACCTGGAACAGATGGTGCTCAGGGAACTAAAGGACCCTCAGTGTGTTTCTAAGATCTATATAAAACACCTCATAATGCATGCATTATTTATCTGCACAAAAATATTTGTCTTATGATCTATTAGCTTTTTGATTGATACTTTTTGAGGGATACAAAAACATCACAGTAAAGAATATTTTTTTTCCTACAAAAATATATTTTTTTTAATTTGATCAATTTCTTTTACCACCATCTGGGATTGTAGGGAATCCCAGGTGTGCAGGGCTCGGTTGGACTGCTAGGTCTGGTTGGACCCCCTGGACCACAGGGATCAACCGGACTTTCAGGGGCTAAAGGACAAGTGGTAAGTTCATTTTTACTTTTTCAATTCAGTCAACTCCGGTTTATTGGGACACACCTGGATATGACCATTTTGTCCCAATAATGTGGCTTTCCATATAAATTATATTCCATATTTTTTTAAAAGCCAATTTTTCTCATTCTCCCTCAAATTTACCCCCAATAAAGCAGATTTTTTGCCCCAATAAAGCGACACAATAAAGTGGCACTGATTTGCATTTTGAGATATGATTTGTTCCTGGATGTAGGATTTCTCCGAATAAATCGCTTGCCCCTTTTAACCAGCGGCTTGAAATGACCCAGTCGACTGTGCATTGCTGCTCACTGTTCAAAATGTTACATTGTTGCGCCAGTGTTCAGCGATGTTTCATCACCACAGGGTGATGCGGGATTGTCTGGAGTCAGAGGAGAGTCTGGAGCAAAAGGAGAACCTGTATGTTCAAAATATCTCATATTCCATAGAAATAAGAGTCAATGGAAACTTTTCTCCGATTTACATGCTGGTATATTCATGTATAAAGGGGCTTCCAGGACTTCAGGGAGAAATGGGGCCAATGGGAGAGGAGGGCAAGCGTGGTCCAAGGGGAGACGCCGGGTCTATTGGAGCTCCAGGCCCACCAGGAGAGAGAGTCTGTGACATTGATCTGTTTTAAAATGCTCTTTTGTTTTGTTTAATGGATTTTTTTCATGATACTATTCTTTTGTCTTCTTTTTTCTTTTATTTTCCAGGGAGCTCAAGGAAACCGTGGCTTTCCAGGAGCAGATGGTTTATCAGGACAGAAGGTACTGATTAGCAGCTTTTATTTGCTAATTTATTTGAAGTGAAAGCCTGTATTTGGTAGATGTTTTCACTGTTATGGATGCTTATCTGTAATTTATTTAGGGATCCCAAGGTGAACGTGGCATCCCAGGCACATCAGGTCCCAAGGGTGCAAATGGAGATCCTGGTCGACCTGGAGAAACGGGAATTACTGGCGCAAGGGTAAAACAATTATATACGTATTATACGTACAGTGTAGATTTACATTTTTTACAAATTACGATTAGAAAAGCAAGGGTACAATAAGTGCACTTTGAACAGCACACGAATGTTCTGCATGAATTTCTGTTTTCTAGTTGTTTTAGCAGTAGAGTAAAAACAGCGTGTAAACACAATTTCTCTTTAGGGTTTGTCTGGAGTGTTGGGAGCGCAAGGTGAAGAGGGGAAGATAGGACCACAGGTAAGGTTTATATACAGTCGACTGCTTAATTGGGACGCCAGTAAAAGCCGCTTTTTTGGTAGGAGTCCTAAAGTCCTGATCATATCTTGTAATGCAAATTTGTGCCACTTTATTGGGGCCAAATCATTGTGTTCCGAATGTGTCAATTAACAGGATTCGATTGTACAGGCAGTTTGATTGTAATATTATTATTGTCTGATTGGAAAGCTGCAGCTTTGAATCCTGGATCAGGCTCTTCTTTGGGGCAGGCGCTTGATTGGGCCAAAATGGTCTAGTCCTGATGTGGCCCGATTAAGCGGAGTCGACTGTATTTACTGAATGGAAGCTAATCTCAAACATGTGACTGTACAGCGTCAGAAATCTTGCGTCTTGATAATGCATTTGGAATACGGACTGCTCTTAGGGAGTCACTCAGAGCTCCACAGCCAGATGCGGAGGGCAACCTGTGGAAGACATTCCATGCTAAACACATCTAGTGACTTACCCTAAAGCACTCCAGCCCCTAGTAAGTTTGTGTCCATGAAATAAGGAGATTGAGGCACTCAAATGTGGCCAGAAACGTGTACCCCTAGCCCCCAAGCTCCAAAACTCTATTGTAGGAGCTATGGTACGAGTGGTCTCATATGGAAAGACCAGCGCTCTCTGAAACATTGTCTTTGATCATGGGCTTAAACAATTACAGGAACTCCAGAAATACTTTGGCTTGAACTAGAGAAAATTGTGCGTACATAGTCCTCTTCCAGACCAAAGCAAGATAAGAGACCCTCTTCTCCAACACTTATGTTTTTTTCTCAGGGAGCCCCAGGAGATGATGGGAATCCTGGATCAGCGGGCTCCACAGGAACCCGTGGTCCAGCCGGGCTGATGGGCTTGCCTGGACCAAAAGGCTTTAGTGTAAGCCACTACTTATAAAAAGACAAATACTGTGAATATCATTGGGATTCATTACATTTTTGTTGAAGGCTGAGTTACAAATGAGTGCTAGTAATATTTTTTTGTATATTAGATGTTTTTTTAATTTAAGTATATATTTTTTAAATTAGTTTGCTTATCATTCAAAACTAGAAATATATCAAACATTGTGCATCGAAAAATGGGTAGTTTCATTCTTTAAGTAAATACGTTTTGGAATTAATCTTTTTATATTTAGGAAAATTGTTTTTCAAGAGAAAATAAAAGGACAAAAGAAAACAAAATCCTCAATATTGATCATATGATTTACTGTAATTTGAAAAAGACAAAGAGCAAGCGTTTTTCTTCCGCAGGGAGATCCAGGGAAAGCCGGAGAAGCAGGATCAGATGGAACATCAGGACAAAGAGTGAGTCTGGGTTTTCATTAGCGATGTCTGTTGCTTTGAGGGATTGAGGGTACAATATAAATCCAGGATCACCAGGTTTATTAAGAGTGATGTCATTTCTTCAGGGACCGAATGGGAAAGATGGAGAAGAAGGTCCAGTGGGGTCTCCCGGTCCACCTGTGAGTCATCAAATCAATCCTTTTGCCTTGGGATAGCTTTTCAGTGGATTAGGATTGTTTGATAGGATCACTTCAACTTAATTGAGAGTTTTATTCTAGGGTGTAGCGGGAAAACGAGGAGAGCAAGGACCCCCAGGACTAACTGGCTTCCAAGTAAGTTTTGAATTCTTACTAACATGTTAGTATTATACCAAGTATTAAAAATTTACCCATTTATTTACATTTCTATGGGGAACGTGTGATTTTGTAAGCTTTGTTTTTTACTTAGAAATACTCTTTAAATGTATTTCTTTTTTAAATTGTAATTTACAGTTACAGGTTTCCCATTACATAATTTATATATACATTTTTAATGATTTTAAGGTTTTTATAATCCTATTATATTTTATAATCCATTTAAGTCCTATTTAAATCCTTTAAAATCCTAGACACACACACACACACACACACACACACACACACACACACACACACACACCATATACTTGTGATTATTTTTTCACCTTAATGTATTTATAATAATATTCGTAATAAAATCACAATTAATTTTCTAGGGTTTGCCTGGTCCCCCAGGACCCCCTGGAGAGTCTGGAAAACCTGGTGATGAGGTGAGTTGATGTGAAAAAAATGTTCTTTTGTCTCTGTAGGAAAGGTGAAAAGTAAAACACTTTCTGTATAAAAGTGAGAATAAAACTCTCCAAAAAGAGCTGCATGTGGTATGGTCTTACTCCTCGGATTCACCTAGTGGTCATGGAAGGAAGCAGCAGGACATTGATGGGGACACCTGGACAGTAATCTCCCAGTGCAGCACCCGAGTTCACTTGGGAATATTAGGCTATTGAAAAAATAATGTTACTGCTTTAATGTTTTCTGTGTATTGCTTATGTTTTGAAGTTTCGATACTGTTCCTTAAATGATTTTTGATTAAAAGATTGATACCCAACTGGTAGCACTCTGATTGTTCCTAACGCCTGACAAAATGGATCAGGGTACATTATAATTTTTCTTTTACAGGGACTTACTGGAGAGGGTGGTAGTGTAGGACAAACCGGTCCAAGGGTGAGTTTAGTTTCAATCATACTTTTTTTAAAAGTGAAAGTGCATTTTAATCAGCATGTTTTTCTTTTTAAGGGTGAGCGTGGAACACCAGGAGAGAGAGGGGAAACAGGACCCAATGGTTTACCAGGCCCCAAAGGAAGCCTAGGAACCCCTGGACCTGATGGCTCTAAGGTTAGATTAAAAACCAAATAAACTACGCTTTTTTCTGTAACTAACAGACAGTTAATTGCAAAAATTATCTTCTATTCCCTTAAATACAAAATGATTATTCAATAAAAGATGCTTTTTGTAACGCTTTTAAATATCCACTCAAAATATTTGTCAAATCTGAATGATTCTTTAGGGAAATCCAGGTCCTCCTGGAACTGCAGGAGAACCGGGACCACCAGGGCTGCAGGGTATGCCAGGAGAGAGGGGCATAACTGGAACAGCTGGGCCTAAAGGAGACAGTGTGAGTGTGGCTGCTGCAGATATGAAAATGTGGGTCTGTAAAGTTAATGGCTCCGACACACTGGTTTATACATGCATATTTTAGCTCTATGCTTTTTTTTTTTATCAGTGCAACAGATTGCATATTTTAAACGCCCTATGAAGCTAGTTCTTGATGCATGACAGCAGTGGTGGCTTTCTAAGCTTCTGAGCTGAGGCAGGAAGTTATTATTCTCTGAGAAAGAAGCTATAAATATTAAGTCAAATATTATCTATTAACAAAATGACAAACACATATCGAGTCTAAGAAGTTTTGCTCAATAATGTTTGTTGTATATGTATTCTTAGGGTTCAGTTGGAGACAGGGGATCAGAAGGGGGAGCTGGAAGTGATGGAGCTCGAGTGAGTGACACAAAAAACCCAAATGAGACTGACTAAACTAAATTGGCCTAGTACTGCAGTTACATTTTCACTTTTAAAATGCTACATGATTTTTATTTTCCAGTAAAGTCCCAGAAAGGGGATTGAAAATGTAATTTGTCTACAGGGATTAGCCGGACCTGTGGGGCCTGTTGGTTCTGCTGGCCCATCTGGAGAGAAGGTCTAATTCAATTTAAAGCTTAATTTAACCAATAAATAAACTGCTCATGAAAACACTTTTAACCATATACAAATTGTTTACAGGGAGAACAAGGACCTAAAGGTCCCCCTGGTTCACCAGGCTCAAGAGCAATGGCTGTAAGATACAATCTAGTAGATTAACAATAAAAATGATATATAAACAATGTGATGTATTATTCCTCTTTTATTTTTCAGGGCTCACCTGGACAGCCAGGTCCCACTGGTCCCGCTGGGTTTGCTGGACCTCCGGTAAGTGTACTGAATGAAGTGCTAGTGTAATTTGGCCCTGGTAAATGGTAATTTGGCCCAACATTTGTAATGTTCATGTTAAAGGGTCCAGATGGTCAACCAGGTGTCAAAGGTGAACCAGGAGAGGGAGGTGCTAAGGGAGAGGCAGGACCTGCTGGGCCTCGTGGAATGGCGGGAAAACCTGGTCCACAGGTAAGCAGAAAGAAAAAAGGAAAACTCAAATGCGTTTTGCCAACTTTTTGCAGAGCCAATTGTTAAAGACCTTCCCACTTCATATAATCTTCAGATGCAGATTACACTGAGAGCTTCATGGAATGGTTATTAAGGCCAAGCCGCTGCATCAAAACAATTCATCAATAAGTCAAATAATAAACGTCAAATGCAGCGGTGTAACACCACTGGCCTCTAGACGCGTTTTCTGAAGCTACTGAAAGGCAGCAGGGTGCCACGTGTACATTTAGGTGGAAATGGTTCCAGAGAAAAGAGCTTTGAATGCGTCATCATACTGTACCAATACATTTTGGACAATTCCATTCTCACAACCCTGTACTAGTCCTTTTGGAAGAGGAAAGGGCCAAAATGTTATTCTTGAAGAATGGTTAAAAATGTTCATAAACACATATATATTTACAACGAGCTGAAGCTCTCGTTGATATAGACCAAGGACAAATTGAGCTTTAGCGATTAGAAATGGGATGCTCTTAAGTGAATCTGTGAACTTAATGCAGTTGAGTGAATGCTGTGTGTTTTAAACTCTGCGTTTTAGGCATTGATGGCTAAATAAAATTGCTCTTTATCTGTAAAAATATGTACTTTTTCAGGGTGTGACAGGAATCTTGGGCCTGAAAGGAGGGAGAGGAACTCAAGGAGCTGTTGTAAGCCATAAGCAATAATCATTGGGGATCCACCTGGACGAGTACTCAGACATTTTGTTTTGTTGTGTTTCATACTTTGTTTTTTCTACTAAAAGGGTTCCAGTGGTTTCCCAGGTCTTTCTGGAGGTGTCGGCCCACCTGGTTCTGCTGTGAGTGATGATGAATGTGTTGGTTCTTGATTCTGAATACACTATGTTTTACACTTTATATTTATTAACCAGGGGCCAGTTGGAGAACCTGGTCCCATCGGTGCCCCAGGTAAGAGAGGTCCACCTGGAGTTCACGGAGAGGCAGGAGGCCCTGGTCGCCAAGGAGAAAATGGAAACCATGGACCTGCTGGTTCTTCTGGAGATAAAGGAGAAGCAGGAGATGATGGACTACCAGTACGCTATTCCTCTTATTCTATCCTTAAAAGCAATCTGCAATAGTTTAATAAAACCCAATTATAATGAGCACCAGAAGTCAGTCTCTGTTTCACATTCCTTAGGGACCAGACGGTCCATCCGGGTCTGCTGGAACACCAGGACAGAGAGGGCTTGTGGGCCATCCTGGGATGAGAGGAGAGCGGGGAATGCTTGGACTTCCTGGGCCAGCGGTTTGTTACCGAATTATTTTACAAGGGATTCACAATTTCTTTTGGTCACAAGCTTAAAACTGCTTGGACTTTTCTGGGCAATAGTAAATAGAAATGTGTGAACCAAACCAGTCCCGTCTCAAACGTAGAGTTGCTGAGATTGGCTCCAGCTCTCTGAGAACCAGAAAAGGAGTAAGCAGGAGAAAATAGATAGATGGATTTAGTTGGGTTCAATCAATTAACTTAAAATGAACTTCCTGTGACCTCTTAATCATGCAAATTTACCTGCTAGGTTAGTTCCAACGTCTTTTGTTGTAGGGTCAACCCGGAAAGGCGGGGACTCCAGGCGCCCATGGAACAAAAGGTGGGATTGGCCCTATTGGTTTACCTGGAGCAGTGGGAGCTCGGGGAGATGCTGGCCCAGAGGTTGAAGTTTATTCTATTGTTCATTCTACTAAATGATTTGAAAAGGCTTGATTTTAATGCTTGAATTATTATGTTTTGGGTACAATAATGTATTTTCATACAGGGTTTGGCTGGAGCTGATGGTGTACAAGGAACTGATGGGCACACTGGAATCAGAGTATGAATATAGAGTGGAACATATTTTTTTTAAATGTTTGTCGAACAACAGTTTTTGTTAAAAATACATTGTGTCTCAGGGAGACAGAGGAGAACCAGGCTCAGAGGGTCTTGCAGGTGTACAAGGGACACCAGGAGAACCTGGACCTGTTGGATCTCCTGGAGGTCCGGGCCGAAGAGGAGATCAGGTGCTCAAGAACACTGATTTGTATTATTATTCATGTTAAACGAATTTACTGTAATGCAATTTTACTAACAGGGTGCCAGAGGACAACCTGGTTCTGATGGTCCAGCAGGATCCAGAGGGAAGAAAGTAAGCACTAGAATCTAAAAAAGCTACTGTAGACCAGAGACCAGACTATTTAGGAATCTAACAATGTGTTCTAACATTTTGATACATTTTATTGCAGCCTTCTGTAATCCTATATTAATTTCCTTACATAGGGTCCACAAGGACCAGCTGGAGATAAAGGTGACAAAGGGGAAACTGGAGAGAGGGGTCAGAAGGGTCATCGTGGCTTCACTGGACTACATGGACTACCTGGAACATCAGTATGTTTGACCAACACAAAAATAAATGGGTCTATCAACTTGCTGTAGATGATCTATCATCTCTCTCCAGGGGGCTCCAGGAGATGATGGTGCTATTGGAATTATTGGACCAAGTGGACAAAGAGTAAGTAAGACCCTTAATACCTCAATACCATAAGCAGTTTAACCCATTTAACTTTAACCCATTAATAGGGACCCCCTGGCCCTGCAGGACCTCCAGGAAAGGAAGGAGATGACGGTCCACCAGGAGCAATGGGGGCTCCGGGATCTCGTGGTGCCCATGGGGATATTGGACCCCAGGTGAACAGTAATCAAGTTTTAATTTTACCAATTAACCGATTTTGCAGATAATCAGTACATGGACGTTTGCTGCAGAAAGACACTTTTGCAACAGATTTTGCCAATTTCCTTAGGGCCCCCCTGGAGAACCCGGACCATCAGGACCTCCTGGTCCTCCTGGCCCGGCCAATGCTGCAGCAGATGACCTTTTTGGCACAAATTTGAAATCAGATGGTGAAACTGAACCAGAGGCCCCATCAAAAATGTCTTTGCCAGAGTTCAATGAGGATGAGGCAAAGGCCAATAAAGGTTCAGATGCAGTTCGGGCTGACGGTGAGGTCCAGTTATCACTCAAAACCCTGGGAAGTCAGCTGAATAGCATGCGGAGCCCCGATGGGAGTCGCCAATTCCCTGCACGGACATGCCAGGACCTCAAACAGTGCTATCCTCTAAAGAAGTCAGGTGAGAGATTACATGTGCCAACAAAAACAAAACCAAATATAGCTGCAAGCAACAATGACGGGAGTCAAGTTATAATGATGATAATAAAAATATGAAGGTTTCCAGTCCACCAGGCTCAAACTCCTACTGACGTTGGGGACCTAGGCTTCAAAGGAATAAATACAGCTGAAGAGAAACAGGAGAATTATACACTGTTCATCTTTCGGATTGTTTCATAGGACAATATTGGATTGATCCAAATGAAAGCAGTGCTAGAGATGCCATTCAAGTGCACTGCAACATGGAGATGGGAGAGACCTGTGTACCCGCTAGTCCTGCCACTATCCCACGAAAGAACTGGTGGAGCTCAAGTTCCAACACATCGAAGCCCATCTGGTTTGGAACAACCATGAGCCGGGGAACAAAGGTTTTCTTTCTCTATTTTCTGTTCCAAGTGTAAAATCAGTGTAATGAGATATTTTACCATGACTCATTCAGGTCTTACATGTACAGAAGCATCCCACTTACTGTAGGTACGCAAACTCAATCTGGAAGGTTATGCGTACTTAACCAGCAGATGTGCGCTTGAGATTGTCCACTTTCTGCCATACAATTGCAAATTTCTCGGAACAATCCAAAATGTTGCATCCTGTGCAATTCATTACGTTTAATTCATAAATGTTGAACCCAGAAATATGCATATTTAACTAGAATCCTCAAAATGTACAAGCACAACCACATCTCAACTTACGCTGGCTAATCCTTGTTCAAACATCTTTCATTATTTATACACATCAAATTTTAAAAGGGATTTTATCTTAGCTCACATTTTAAAAATATTGACAACATTGGTTCACTTGACAATCTATGATACTCCGAATGATATTGATATTGTATGAAAATCATGATAATTTTTGACTTTATTTCAGGGTCTTTATTTCAGGGTATGCCTTAAGACCAAATAAAAAAATCAATTAGGCTTTATTGTGGTAAAACATGGTACTTGTAGCAATCCACTCATAACAATCAACTACACTTTTGTCTGTGGGGCGAACGTCTTGACGTCCTACACATCAAATCAAAACGTTTAGCGCCATTTGATCTCATGATCAACATGATCTCATTTACACACAATTGAAATGTAGGTACAAGAACATCATAAAATTTGTAAATCAATTTCTAAATCCCCCACAGTTCACTTATGGAAGCAAAGAGTCGCTGGCTAACACGGTAGCAGTCCAGATGAGATTTCTCCGTCTTCTGTCAAAAGAGGCAGCACAGAGCATCACCTACCACTGCAGGAACAGCGTGGCCTACAGGGACGAGAAGAATAACAGCTTGAAGAAAGCTGTAGTCTTGAAAGGTTCTGATGGAAAGGACATTGCGGCACATGGCAGTAACCGGCTAAAGTACACCGTCACAGAAGACGGCTGCTCGGTGCGTTCTAAAAATACTTCTGAGACTATCATCACGTTGAAACCTTCTCAATATTGTTTTAGCAAGTGAATTGTGTAAATGTGAGATGTAAATACGCGGGGTAAATAGACTGAGAGACCTTTATCTTTCCCACCACTAATACCTAGTCACACCATCCAATCAAATTGTATTTTAGCCAAAATGTAGTTAAAAATCTATAAAATGTCACTGTAGGCCGAGACTAATCGCACCATTTTCTCCTCTTCCTCTCATCAGAGATCCACCGGCGAGTGGAGCAAGACGGTTTTTGAGTATCGCACTCAAACTCTCTCGCGGCTTCCAGTGGTTGACTTGGCAGCGGTAGATGTTGGCGACAAAGATCAGGAGTTTGGCCTGGAGATCGGCCCTGTGTGCTTCTCATGAGTGGAATGAAAAAAACAGCATGATTCTGACTTGACTGCCCTGCCACCTCCGTGTTTCTGAGGACCTGGAGGAATATCTGACCTTTGTATTACGATCAAGGATTTCCAGTTCTGCAGAAGTGAGAGACAGTTTTGACTGTTTTTATGTCTCATAAGAATGCGCATTTGATTCCGTTTTTGACAAGAATAATCTGTATGTTGTTTTGTTCATCCTCAAATCTTATTAGCAATTGTCTTCTCGAGTGGCTGTTGAAGGTTAAGTGGATGAGATAAAAGATGAAGCCGGATAATTTTCTGGGAAATATTCTCCCAGCTGTTCTTGCACCGTCTGTGTGACTGCATGAGTTAACCAATGGTTGTCAAAGAGTTTAAAAAGGGAATTATTAATATTTCATGAAATATCTCGCAGAAACCAATAGAAGTCTTATTACAAGGCTCATCAGTAACACGTCTGAGGCAAAGTTCCTGTCCCTGAATTTATTTCTGGGAAATGGTTGTTTGCGTTGAATGCTGAATAAAGCCATTAATCCATTTGACAGACCATGAGCTGGAACTAAGACATTTGCTTTTAGTCCATTAGTCAAGTGCTGTCCTTGTTAAAAAACGCAAAAAGATATTAAAAGTGCTATCAGTTTTCTTTTATTTATCATTAAATGTAAAACGTGGCAACAAAAATTCAGCCAGAAGGATTATAACGTTTTTTTTTTTTAAATAATTTAACAGTTAACTTATTAGCAAAAATGAATTAATAAACACAAACATGAGGAAGCCATGATTGTGGAAATAGTTTTCTTTATGATCCGATAGAACAGGACTCTAGTCTGTCAGTAAATTTGGTCTCCTCTAGATTGCATTTTTGTGTCTTCATTGCAAGTTTAACAAATCATGACAATCAATAAACACATACATGACTGTTAATTACGTTTTCATCATATAAAAATAGAACATTTCTCAGACCCTTTTTTCCCCCTCAGGGATCCAGTACTTTCATGGTTCTGATAGAAAATATCAACTTTCAGATCAGCTATGAGGTGAATAATCACAGTCCACACAAGAAATACCAAGTAAACTCAGCATCGGCTGTCCACCTGATCCAGAGACATTGCGGCGCCTTCTAAAGTCAGTCCCATTTGGAACCCCTCCTGCCAAAACAGCAAACACGTTCAGTTAGAAAAGCAAGAAAAACTGAGTTGCAGAAAAACATGCCACAGGTTAAGCACACATTAAGCAACAAACAAGGCACATTACACACCGACAACTGATACAACAGTGTTTCCACAAGAAAATAAGAGCTACTGTGTTTCCCCATTAAGACAAGATTCTATGTGATTATGTATATGACGTATAATGTATCACATGGCAAAAAAAAATGACAGTGAATGGTTTCAGGGAAAATATATGTTCAGAAACATTTATTTTTTTAAACTTTACAAAATTACAGTAAAAACGCTTGAGTGTATACGTACTTTAAAACTATTGAAAATAATTCTCAAACCTTACTAGCCAAAATGAACGTCACAACACATGAAACATAGCTTTTTTTGGGGGGCAAGTCATTTTTTTTGGGGGGCAAGTCATTTTTTTTATGGAAACGTAATTTTTCTGGCTGCATTGTGACAAAATGAATATGCATATCTAAAGTCTAGCTAAAATTTACTTTTTTATTTAATATACTATACCATCACACTTTTCATTACATGCAGTATTACTGTACATGTTTGTTACATTACATTACATATCTTACTTTTAGCAAGAGTTTGAATAGCAATTTATTAAAGTGATTTGAAGATTTGTCTATCAACACAATTTCTCAAGAATTAATCAAATGTCGTACAGCACATCAAACCCAGAAAAAATTCTATCAATTATTTTGTAGCTAAAATGCACTTTTAATTTAAGGGAGACGTAGCACTCAATTCAAAACAACTCACAGAGAAAAGATGAAAGGAGGCACATAAATGACAAACACAGCAGGATGTGCTAACACATGCACATGGCTTTAGTAAAAGGTCTTCAAAAACATCAAGAACGTATCACAAACCAGCATGTACAAACCATCTCTGTCGCTGAGTGGATGATGCAGGAGGCATTGAAGATAAAAATACATTTCATTATTTAATAAAATCACTCAGGATTAGCGCAGAAATGTTACACACAGAAAACAATTATCACTCCTCCGAAATGTGGATGCGTTGAGAAACCATTTTTTCACTGGATAATAAAATGGAGAAATGATAATTTCTGTGGTTAATCCTGTCAGCCGAGTGCTGCTTACACGCTTCCTTTCATCTATTCATATCATCTGTCAATCACGTTAGCTGGTGTTTATGACACACTTTTGAAAATATTCCCTCCATAAGGAGATTCTCATACCCCCCCCCNATTTTACTATTGAACTATTGAATATAAAACTTTTTATATTCATACTGTAAATTATTTACCTCATAAAACAAGAGAACAAACAATAATCACAAAAGGAACAGTTAGAAACTGGATGTTGTTGCCCAAATATGGAATATTTTAGCTTATTCAACACAAATAGAAAGTCATTTTAAATACATTTTTTCAAACCTTCCAGTAAAATTCACTGGGCATGGATTTTCTTTGATAAGGTTCTTGTAAGTGTGTTTCATTCATCACAGATCCTCACCTCGTTCTTGCAAAGGCAGATACGGAGGCGAAACTCCATTGAAATTCATTCTTCTTCTTATTGGAGACTCAGGGGTGAACGGAACCATATCAAATATGTCTGTAGAGCTGGCTCTGGCCTGCACACTCCCAGCCTATATCAGGGACATCAGCACATGATACAAATTCTGTGATCTGCAAAATAATTATTAAAAGAACAATTCACCGCCTGTCTATGCTATCAAATGGAATCTGATTCATTAATTTTAGTCTTTAGTTCTAAAGAAGATCAATTTCACCAAAGTCATTTAATTCATGAAACAATGAATGAATTCCCTATGTGTAGCCAAATAGAACAAAGAAGCATTTACACGGGGTCGAGGCACGGCGCAATCATTTTTGGATTGCGAGTGGGCAGGCTTAACAGGAGGAGGAGTTAGCAAGCTCACTGATTGGCTGGAATCAGGTGAGCTGACAGGCGTTAGAGTGACAGAAGAGATCTCGAGGTTGGTTAGTGAGGAGACATCATCAGTGCACCAGGATAGGATAGACAGCCTCTGAAAGAAGTGTAGTTCGTTAGAGAAAAGATGTTGGAACATATGGAAAAACTTGATGAAAGAGACGGGACAAACGGGAGGGATGACAGAAAGAAAAAAACTGATACTCAAATTGTAAACAACACTGATACTCATTTGTACTAAATGTATTATTTTCAAATACATTCACATTTCATTGTTACTATAGAATGGCAAAAAATACATAATGTACATAATTTTGTTCCTTTTTTTTTTTTTTTAAATATAATCCA
>SOMO01000057.1:1961129-1971565 GCA_028128575.1 Paedocypris carbunculus
AATATGCAAATATTTATCAAGCATATTGCAACACTCAAGAGTATAAAATATAATTCAAACTAAAATGTTTAACTTGACCTACTAGCCTGCGGAAATGTTGTAAAATAAAATGTCCATTAAAATTACATTTAAGTTTAATGTGCATTCAGAACAAGTGCAAAGGACACAACATTTTCGAGTCACAATTAGAACCTTCTTGCTGTGAAGCGACAGCACTAACCACTGCACTTGCCTAAATCAGTAGAGCACCATCTGGCTAGAACACCAGATCATGTGTTTGATTCCCAGTGAGTGCATGATTGTAGTTAGATTGCAGAGTACCTGAAAACCATACTAGAGTGAAAGTATGGAAGCTTTACTGTTACATTGTCCATTGCAAGTTACCTTGTCCAATAAGACTTCCAATTTTAAAAAACCTTCAGTATTTTAATCGTACTGAATTGTTTGCGAAAAAAACACCAAGAAATGTGAAAAACAAGAAACTTCCTAACATAGAAATGGAATTTAACACCTCATTGTATAAATAGCATCTAGTACCATCAGAATTTGAGTTAGAATGGCCTTGTCCGCCAAAGAAATTAACCCCAATAGAAAAAGATGCCAACTTGTTGCACACAATGTAACGGGTAACAGTAAGTGTCGATTCAACTGTAGTGGAGTACAGTCAAGTAGAGCGTAAAAGTTGCTTAGATTTTTGATACTCAGTACAAGTAGAAAGACAAAAAAACAAAGTCAATTTCTCAAGTAATTTACACACTATTTAGATTATAATTTAGATTGTAAAAACTGTAATCCTATGTACGTTTCTTTGGATTAAACTGTCTGCTAAACGTCTGAAAGCAAAGTAAGTAAAAGATTACCAAATATTCAGCTACAGAAACTGGCTGAATTATGTTATGACGTAATCAATTGACACCTATCAGAAAGAAAGTGGAGTTGAAACAAGACACTTTCACAAATTTTGCCTTAGTCTGTCTACTTCAAATTATATTATCATATTGGCAAATAATATACATTTTGCTCCAACACTCGAAAACATTTTTTTCCCCACAAAGCTGGCAAACACTGGTGCCAGAATTCCACACGAAAAAAAAAATTCAGGCCTGTTATTAAGTTCTTTCAGGGCTTTCATTTAATCAGCCTTCGAAAGAACAATACTAACCACATTTTGAAATTGAATTGCAGTACGGAAAAAAAAAATCAAAGCTCGATTTGACTATTTGTCACTTATGCATTATTTTTTGAATTATGTAGGTTTTCGGGGCGGTTAACAACTAATTGAAAATAGTTTTCTTTTCAAATTAAAGGTGAAGAATTCAAGGCAAACATGTGCACCTAAATATAGCATTTCACTGTTACAGGAACATGTATCCATCACAAGTAAGAAAAAGGCCTTTTAAGAAACTTTATTAGCATTAAACTGCACAAATCACGGCTGTGTTTTCCTGTGACCATGAGCCTCAGACACGAATAACTTACTCTCATGTGGACTCTAACAGAATTACGACGCTATAATGGCAGCGTTATAATAAAACTGGGCACACCTCTGAACCACAATCACAGTGAAAAAAAATCCTTCAAAATGACAATACATTTCTAGGGAGGGAGAAAAAATGCCTGACACCAGTTGTTCAGCTCAGTGTCATTGATCACAGAAAAGCTATAAAAAACCCTTTTTAGCTAAAAAAAAACCCTGACCCTATAAGCACCCCACCTCTCCTCAATCAGACATGCATATCTCATTGGATTTGCATATGAGTGATAAACAGTTCCCTACAGTAATTCAGGCTTTTAAGGGAGAAATTCAGCATACGAAAGCGTCAATAAATTATGTGTAAAAATCATCATTAATAAATCATTCTCAACAGTACGATCAAAAAAATGAAAAAAAAAAAAACATTCATCCAAAAAACATTGGCGTCGACAAAAGCTTTTTTCACGTGAAAAAAGTTAAGTATGGAAACTTAATTTCTCCAAATTAATGAGCGTTGAGATTTGACAATAAAACAAGCTCATTCGATCCATGCAGCACCTGGTTCAGTCCAATACAATTCAAACGCTGAACAGAACATGAAATCTAATTTGAGGCAGACAGCACGTAAACACACAGTCGGATTCACAGACAGGAAATAAAGCATCTGATGCCAGTGATTATTGCTGTCTGGATCTTTTAAACAGGCAAGCTTTGGTCTTGAGCAGGGTTGGCGTCCTCTGTATTCGGTTATGTATCTGAAGGACAAATGCGAAGGGCAAAAATGACTGCCAGCTACCACATTAATAATACATAAAAAATGAGTTTAAACTGTCTAAAACAAGTCTACTCTGTTGTATTCACATAATAACAAATACATTGCTTGCACTGTATTTATCTGTCCATTTTGGAGAATATTTGAATTTCCAATGTGTACTCGGGGTGTCAAATATAAGATGGTTTCCATTGAGCAATTGAGGTCTCGTTTCTATTTTGCTCAAGATAAGCCTTTCTGGCAAAAATCAATACTTGTGTAAACTATAAGCCTAGGTTACAATGAAATCAAACAATGTGGGATCATTTCATGTTCAGCAAAACATTTAATTTGTTATTCAAATGTGTTGCACATTCACATTTGAGGTCCAATTTATCACATGCAAATGAGAATATGTAATATAAGGGTTAAACTGATCAGGGGTAATGAAAAGTTCACTTTTGTTAGGTACAGGTAAACGTTTTTGCGAGACCAATAAAGTCAAAGATCCCTATTTGCATGCATAAAAAGGAATAGTTTGTCGTTCAAAAATCTTGGTCACTTGAGTCTGGTTCCAAAACTGAATAAATCCTATAGAACAGAGGTCCTAGTCATTTGAAGACTCTCAGGCTCTTTTATTTAGTTACAACAGAGGACTGAGAAAAATGCATGAACAATGAAAGTTGGAATTTGGAATCTGACTCGTTTTAAACAAGTCACCTCTTAAATGTCAATTAATCATTGTGTGTTTTGTTGCAGCATAAAAAAAAAACATTTACAGCCTACTCCAAAATCTGTTTTTGGTTTTATAAGCTAGATTTTCCCTTATAAAAGACAGAGCAGATATTGTTTTAGACACGTCTTTTTAGACACGTCTTTTTAGATAATGTTTGAGCAGTTGTGATGCATTTTCCACAGCTTTTGTGCACATTGCTGTGCAGAATGTTCTTTCAACCTATAACAGACATTATGTACTACTGTACGCCATCACCACCGGGGCCACACCCATGCACCCGCTGTCCTTCATGCTTCGTCTGATCACCATTCATCCACATCTGTGCTCCGTTGTTAAGAACTCTAATGATTGCTCATCAATGGACTTTACAAGAATTTAACACATTCACCTGTTCTCCACTTCCTGTTCTCATGTATCTTCTCCAATTTAATAATCATTAGTCGGTGTCAGTATCTTTTTCAGTTCTTCTTTTGTCACTTTTTGTTATTTGGATTTGTTTACTTTGATAAATAACAGAAGAAGAAGAAGAATTGAACTTTATTAATCCCTCAGTGGGGAAATTCGTCTTGCACCGATTTCTCTCTCTCTCTTTGGAATAGACCTTGTATGGTTACCTATCAGTACAACACGGTAGGAAATATTGGAACGTCTAAATTCAACACGTCTGGCTTTTCTAAAAAGACATGAAAGCATTTGCATTTCACCGTGCTGATGTGGAAAGGAAAGAATGAAAATCATGTAATTGGATGAGCCACTTCTATAACCTCATTTGAAACAGAGAACATTAATGCAAATTTCTAAATATTTCACGAAAACTTTCCACTGAATATGACGTTAGCTGACCAATGATTTAAATTATTTGAAACGTATAAAGAATCAGGCAAATCGAAACGGTTGACATAAGACAAGTCTACACTCTTTTAGACGATTACATGATTATGCATGACTACTAGTGATCATTTTGTGTTAACTATTTGATTAAATGACACCTCGGTCAGTGTTATTTTAAATGCAATTTCCCCTTGTCTTAATAATTATTCCATGTAAATGCATTGAAAGCCAAGAGTAAATGTCTAGACTATATGCAAATGCCACATGGCTCTTACAAGAACATCACAAAAATATATGCATCCTCACGAAAGGCTGACAGTTATTGGCTTTCAAGCTCCACAGAATAAGTTCATTCAAGTCGAGCCCTTCTCAGGTCAAAAATATTAGAGCATGTGGAAAGAAGACAGTGAAATAGATAATTTTACCCCAAAAAAAGTTCTCCTTGAATGATTAGATTATTAAATTTGACAATTTCTTTTTGAGGTGGGTCTCAAGTATCAGTAATTGTAATGTAGGAGTATTTTGCATTAAAGATTACTTCAGATTTGCGAGATTAGTGTTACTATATATTTATATTANCTCGCACGCGCGCGCCTTTGTTGCGTGAAACCAACGTCGACAACCGAACAATCAACCATCGAAAACAGACTTTGACCAAAAGAAAACGAGCAGAATGTTCTCGTGCGAGCGTTTTACGGGTCTTGCGCACACTAAAATAGCCGCTTTAAAAAAACGGCACATTACAGACCTGGAGCGGCACAGCGCATGCGCGATGCATGCGCCTCGCGGGTGATCTATTAATTCGGTTTCTTACAACGCGTTCTGTATTCGATTAGCAATGTATCCGTGTCGTAATTATAAGTTGTAATGAAACAAAGTGTCACAGTATCCACGATATTGCAAAATCCATATCGCGGCACAACTCAATAACGGACAACATTACCTGACAGGAAACAAGGGTTTCAGTCAAAAACTGTTTTGCAAGCCACAGATATGCATGTTTTTGGATTAAATTTTTTTTCTTTATTACATATGTTTGCGGACTCACGGCTTAACGGATTTTTTTAATTAGGTATGCATAAATTATAAAAGAAATATATCGAAATATTCGTGCACGACCGCGAGGTATGCTGATGTCGCGCGCTTCCCGCGCCTCTCCGCGCATCTTGCACGTCTGGTTGCGGCTGGAGAAGGGCCTCTGCGGACGCGGATGCGAATGTCGGACGTCCCCCCGCGGCCCCCCCATTCAAACAATTTGAAAATTAATATCTCCACGGCCACACGTGCTACGTATATTATTAATGAATATTTCGTTCTGTTACTGTACACAATTTTTCGTTTTTACATGGTGCAATAATTACTTTTGTGCTTGCATTCGTTAAATGAATGAATGTATGAAATTTTATAGTATTGGTAGCATGATCATTTCTCATTTTTTAGTGGTGCATAAAATAATAAAACACTTACTGTTTTATTGCTTGACATTCGTTCCGTTGTACCGTATGTATCTGCTTAATAATCTAATGTTATGTCAAGTATGTACACTTACTTGCCATTATTACTAGACATTTGTTCCTGTGATTTTTGTACTGAGATGTTTGTTAACATTACTTTAATAAAGAATACTACGTGAAAAAATTGTTTTAAAAGTCTGAATAAGTGTTACCTAGTAAATAATACAAGTGTTAGTAAATAATACCTAAATGCTGATTTTCACCTATTGCGGTCGGGCTTGGAACTTATCTACTGCGATAAACCAGGGTTCACTGTATTTACTACATGAATGGAACTATTTTGAATTGTAAATGTACATGTATGTAACTAAATAGATCCTTTCCTAACCTGTATTTTAACACCAGCAACTTTGCTGATTAAAACTTATAAAAATTACATCTGCTTAGAGCACCTAGTGGTAGAAAATAGCCGCACCTTTGTATAAGCCGCATGGTTCAAAACATATGAAAAAAGTAGCGGCTAATAGTCAAAATACGAAAATACGGTAAATGCAATGTTTCATGTAATACATTAGTGTTTATGTGTCTGACTTCACACGCAAGTCATAGTATTACTTTGGAATGTGATCCACTTTAATTGTATTTACAGAATTTTTACAAATTACTATTTGAGACGGTGTGTGTTATGACAAGCCAGTTTGAATTATTTTAGACTGTGATTTCAGTTGTTGAAATAGTTTTACTTGGTTAACATTAAACAAATACACTGTATAGTATTTTTATTATCACAGACTGTTCGTTATTATAAGTAGAAAACATCAAGTTACAAAATAGTTTTGCAGCCGCTTTCGTTAAAGCTCTGAAACATTTAAAGCACGAGGTTTAACCTGGAGAAGCATCTGGCATTTTTAAATACTTATTACTCTCTCTGCCAGGGGTTGGCAAACTTTAAGATACACTATACAGTATACTTCACTATACAGGCCGTTAAAAAATATGCGATGTCAACGATTTGTCGACAACACAAATATTTGTCGACAATTTTTTATTGTCGACGTTGTCAACAATGTCGATTAATTGTTGCAGCCCTACTTTTCAAGCTTAAATTGTAACCAATTTGAGTGGTTAATAATTGTGATTTGAATAATTGTGAGTGGGGGAAATTGCTCATATTACATTTGTTTCCCCGTTCGAAAACTAATCTGCTGAACACCACAGAGAACAGTCATTTTCGGAAAGCTACAAGTTTCTTAGAATCATGGACCTTGTGTTTCCCTAATGATGAAAATTAATACAGCATTAATAAAGTTATCTCACATTATTCTCTACGACATTGCCAATCTTTAGTTTCCCCGAGAGACTACCTCTTAAGCCAACTCTTGAGTATGCTTGCACACACCTTCATCAGATATCAACAATCATTCATCATTAGCAGATGCAGCTATCTATGAACACAATGAAAGTCGCAAATCCATCTAAAACTTAGTGCATGACAAAAGTCAAGGCATTCTATTAAGTATTGTGACAGTAACTACTCCTTTCAGTAAATAATACATTTCCCAACGCTGTGTAAGATAAGTCCAAAAGTGCCTTCATCAGCTTCCAAACTGATAATAAATCATCAAAAGCAGTCTGACAGAGACCAAAAGGAATGTGCTGCTTTGTGAAGCGTATAATCTCATTATCAGGACAGTTAAGAGAGCCAATTGTGCTGTAAATCAGCAGACACGATAATTCCAAGTGGGATATGCAGTAGTGTCCTACTGTAATGACAGACACTGAAATCAGTCGGGAGAACGCAATCTTCCTTTGCATCTAGTTGGTGTTCATTTTCAGAAAAATTATGACATATAATATCCTATAAATATGACAATCAGAAACTAAGCTTTATGTGGCAAACAGTAGACAGTTTGAGTCTCACTTTATCAATGAGCAAAACTGGTTCAATCCGTAGGCCCACTGTGTAACACACACACACACACACACACACACACACACACACACAATGTGTCATGCCAGCGGGCAGTGCCGACTTTGAAAAAAGACAAAGCAAGTTGGAATGCTGAAGTAGGTTTATAAATCTTGGAGCTGGTGACTTTGAGCACACACCAAATCCATGTTTTTCTGTAAAACTTTGTCTAATCTTCATGGCTGTTTCTGTATGATAGGCCTTTCCTTTCCTATTCACTAATTTCACACTTAAAAATGCCCATAAGTTACTGTCAGGCATTGAGTTCAAGAAGTTGGTTACATTCGGTAGCAAAAGAGTCAGGTTACTAGTAGAGCTGCACAATTCTGGATAATGAATGAGAATCGTGATTTTTTGCCCAGAATAAAGATCATTATTTGAAACATTCAACTCTGAAAATCAGGCTATCAAACATTAATATAAAAAGACATATTATTCTTTGCTTTAAATTTATATATATATATATATATATAGAATGAAAAATATAATGTAATGTAAAAGCAATGTTGAAAAAAAAAATCACCATTAAACGTAATAAAAATAAGCATTCCAAAGTACAGTATTATGTACAGTTGAGGACAAAATTGATAGTTTTCATTGATAGAATTTCACTTTTGAAATACTCAAACAATGATTATTTTACGGGGGCTAATAATTTTGTCCTCAACTGTAGATGTTTGCTTGTATGTGGTTTGCACATTTCAGAATAAAATACTTTTTCAGGTGAAAAATGTCGAAGTTGATACTCTACCGTTGTATTTAATCATTCATTCTCCCCGTTTATTTTTATTTATTTATTTTTTTTTTTTTAACTCGACCGCTGCTCAACTCACACTAGTGCATTTTCCGTATTTTTCGGACTATAAGCCGCTACTTTTTTCATAGGTTTTGAACCAAATAAAAGGTTATAGAAAGGTGCGGCTATTCTGCTGATTTTTTTCCACCGCTAGGGCCGATATAATTTTTATACGTTTTAATCAGCAAAGTTGCTGTCGTGTTAAAATACAGGTTAGGAAAGGATCTATTTAGTTACATACATGTACATACAAAATACAGTGAATGTAAATACAGTGAACCCCCGTTTATCGCGGTAATTACGTTCCAAGCCCAACCGCGATAGGTGAAAATCTGGCAAGTAGAGGCACAACATTTATGTATTTATTTAACACTTATTCAGTTATTCACTTATACATTATTTTCATGTAGTATTCTTTATTAATGTTAACAAACATCTCAGTACAAAAATCACAGGAACAGATGTCTAGTAATAAAACAGTAAGTGCAGAAGATTGTTAAGCAGTATGTACTAAAAATTTGAACAAATGGTCAAGTGTTGGCTTATGTGTTGGTAATGGCTCAACAATCGACATCAGTGGACCGCGCGGTCGCGCACGAATATTTCGATATATCTCTTTTATAATTTATGAATATGTAATGAAAAAATCTGTGAAGCCGTGAATCCGCGAACATACCTAATACAAAAAAAAAAATCTGCGAAGCCGTGAATTCGCAATAGTCGAACTAATCCAAAAACATACATATCTGTGGCTTGCAAAACTCCAGGTTTCACTGAAACCCTTGTTCCCTTAGAGGAGGGAGCAAGACACTACGTCCCCTTCATAGTGTCGAGTGAAAGACTGGAAAGGGAATGTTATTTTAATAGAGTGGATGCGGCTTGTATGCAGGTGCGGCTTGTTTATCTTTTTAAATTTTTTTTTCAAAAATAGTGCGGATGCGGCTTATATACAGGTGGGGCTTATAGTCCAGAAAATACGGTAATTAGCGCGTGTGATCGCAGCTGCGCAAAACCGCATGGGGCCGTCACGTGCGTCCTGCGTCATCACGCCTACGAGAGGCGAAATACGGCAGAGGTAGTGCAAGATCATCTTTCATTTATAATATTTAAATGATCAATCGGCTAAGGTTTGCTCAATGCTTTCTGTCAGACGACTTGTCCACTCGCGGGCGTGTGAGCGAAACTCAGCCGATCGATCACAGACTTATAATAGGCAGAATCGTGTAAATTCTGGATTCAGATCGTAAAGAGGCAGGATTGAGATCACGATCTTTTAACGATTAATTGTGCAGCTCTAGTTACTAGTTTAACTCGATTGTTTTTACATCAGATATAACTTGTGACACCTTGTGTGACACCTCACTGCAAAGGTGTTAAGCCCGATCCTGCGAACGCTGCCACTGTGAGAAATATGAAACTCAAAGACCAAGAAGAATTCTAGCATCTGGCATCTCAGATTGGCACGAGACTGACCTTTGGTGTTACAACCTCAATCTCCACTGATTGAGCTACAGGAAATCTTAATTTTAAATTGAGTCATAGCCTACATTTCTTATACAATTAGCAGCTAAATTAATTGCGCTGGTTTTGTTTATAAAAGGGCTTAGTACAAAAATGAATAGGTTTTAAATTATGTCCTTCCACCTGAGATTATTCATCAAGTCGATTCAACTGAACAGCATGAATCCTCTCTCAGAAGTGTTAATGCAGCAAAGCTTTGGAATCACGAGCTATGCTGGTTGTGTTTTGTGCATAATACTGCTATATGCGCCACAGTCTGCATGAAAGGCACAGCTCTGGGTGAGGAACAAAGCGAGGCTACGAACTCAATGCCAAATTGAGTAGAGAATTAAAGAGCCACCCACATAAAGAGGCTGTCGATTGTGCACACATTCATTCGCTTGGGAAATACATATCTTTCCTATAACAATGACAGCTTTTACCAAAAGCAATAAAATCTGCTGTACCATTAGATCAGAAATTGGATGTAATTCAACATCTTACAGACAGGGCAAGCGGTCTTTTGTGCTGCAAGTGTGTCAGAAGATTATTAGCATATCCCATAAACAATGTCTTATCTCCAACTCTCATTCACAAAAGGCCTGGAGGGATGTCGAGAATCGGGTGCAGTCAACGGAGACCAAACCCAACAGCAAAATTCTGAACAAACAAATCGAGTGTTAAAAACAATGACAAAGGCGAGGCAAATTATCACTACAGCCACTAAAAATAACTGGGGAGTTGCTACAGGAAACAGTGAGGGGATGTAGCCATTTATGATTGAAACCAGACTAAAATTGGAGTTTCTCGTCTTGTGTGCTGTTTGTTGTTGGATGTTTCTACCTTTCTGTGTCTTCATTCTCTGTTATGAAACCGCTACCTTTTTTCTTGAACTCTTTCGGTTAATCTGCCTGCTTCCGTCGCA
>SOMO01000057.1:1982805-2018100 GCA_028128575.1 Paedocypris carbunculus
GTTTTGGCTTATTCTTCTTTGAATATGTGCGCTGAAGTGTGTTTTGAAGCATGGGTAATCTGAGAAAATAGAAAAGAAGAAATTTGAAAAAAAAAAAGAAAATATCTGTTAAGTTCTCAATTGAAGCTGAAGGGTGTTTTTTTTTAAAGAGAAAGAGAGATTTTGCTGCGAGGAAAGTGGAGAGAAAGTGAGGGAGGGAATGGGTGGGAGAATGCGGGGTCTCTGAGAATGTCACATCTATGAACCACTCCTGTGGCTTACAGGAACTGCAGGAACAACGTATGTTCCTGCCCTCTCTTGTTTCCACAATCTGCCCAGGTCAATCTATTCTTCTAGTGCATCGTTTTGACCATACTATCGTGAGATCTACCACAATGTGATTATAATCGATGCAAGACAAAAATAATGGATGATTTGTTATACATCTCAATTTTATTGTTTAATCATTTTTATTTCATTTTTAATAATCATATCACTACTAATGCTACAGAACACATTTAAACGTGTAAAAATAAAATTTTAATTAATCGTGCAAAATCTTGCTGCAACCTGTAGGTGTGACAGAGTGTATACATTTTTCATGTCTAGCTCTGTTAATTGGTTGACTAGATAGATGGGGCGTATCTAATGTTTTACTCAGACGAGCTGTGAAGGCTTTCAGCTATTGTGACACAGAAATTAATGAAACTGCTTAATTGTAATGAATTGTAAATCTGATTTTGCAGTTGACGTTAGAGAGATGTTGCAGTTTTTTAATGCACAATGGGGATGCAAAAATACAACTGTAATTTAAATCTAGATACCAATTGGAAATATTTGATGATTTAAGAAAGACGACATGAAATATTGTGCAAAGAACATCTCTTTGTTTATTTGTTTGATTGTTTGTTTGTTTTTCTGTGTTTTTCAATAATTATTTCAACATTTACTTCACTGTCACACTCATAAACTAAAGATTTTAACAAATTCCAAATTTCTTGTCAAACAGTGACATTTTTAATATTTTTTTTGTTGTTCTTGCAGCATCGATATTTTTTAGTATTTTCTATTACGGTATTTATGACATCACTAACATTTTTACCGGAAGACTTTCATACTAAAAAGGAAAAAAATATTCATATAAATAAAACTTTGTTAGGTGAATATATTTTCCAGAGTGAAGCCAAAACCGAGCCGATCATTTTCCACACGTCTAGTCATGTGGTTTGGGTCTCCATCCAGCAGGAAATGTTTGGAGGCTGAACAAAAGAATCACATGATGCTTCAGCTCATTGGCCATGGCCGCAACGACAGGTATTAATTTAAAGAGGAAATAACAACAGAAACAAGGCAGATGGTAAAGCTGTTTTAGAAAAGCACTCTTTGATTTACATGGAGCACCATAGAAAGAAAGAAACGGCGTGTGTAGAGTATTTAGTATGGAAAAATAGAGTTTACTTTTCGACATTCTTGTGGTTGTCGCATAACTCGAAAACTAGACAAGTAAAATGCTTGTTTAGCCTTGTTTTTCTGTCTTTTGTGGCTGTTGGCCTCCGTGTGATGAACTTTTCCGTAAAGGATTCCTTCCTTTTCTAAATTAAGAACAATGTTATGACAATTACAATGGAACAACAGCTTGCCGTTCACCTCTCAAGCTGAGCGTTTTAATGGAAACGTGACTTTACTTCCCAAAAATAGCCATTCTTCATCTACTGTGTTGTGTTACTATTTTCAGACTGATCTGTTAAAAACCAAACTTCCGGGAAAAGTCCTACTCCAGATATAAACATTACAGAAGCTTAACAGCAACATCACATTTTATATTATACTGTATATTATAACAATACACTTTTTACATGTAATATATTGAATAAAATAATTTGAAATGTGAGTTTGAATCTATGTAGTTCTTATAACTGAATGTAAAAATATTCCATGTGTTTATTGCTGTCATGTTCATGCTTCGTGGTCTTGTTTCATACTGAACTTTCATCTGTATTGTCTGCTCTGTTGAGTTGACCTCTTGTTTGTTGGTAGGAACTTGTTATTAGATGTATTGCCTGTGATTTTAACCATGAGTTCTGCCTGCCGTCTCTATTTTACTTTTGCCTTTGTTCAGTAAACATCTCTGCATATGGATTCTAAATGTTTCTTTTTGTTACTTGTTACTTTTGTGGTTATGTTATGCCGCTTATGCCACATGCTTATGCTAAAAATGTTTACTTTTGCAGTTTATTTGTGCTTTGAATATTATGTTGAACATGAGCCCACCACCATTTTGGGCTTAAATGGTTCTTCATCTTTTCCGGCCTATCCCATCAGAGTCGCCACAGCAAATCATCCTATGGTTGATTCACAGTTGACACAATTTTTATCCAATTTTGGGACCGAAGAGATGTCACTTGGCTTGAAACCAGTATGGCTAGCCTCATTTTTGGGCTTCAATGATTTTTGTTGAATGATCTAAATTAATAAGGGAAAGTTGAAACAAAAGTGAGAAAGTTGTTCTTATCCTAGTCCAATTCCAGTACATTTCGCAGACTATTTATAGACAAATGTTAAAAATATATTTTCCTGAAAAAGAAGTCTTAAAAAAAATCTAATATTTATGTGCGATTCATGTTGAGGGTTTATGACTGGATATAGTATACGTATATCATATCGGAACTGGATAATTTTGGTTCTATTAAACCAGATGATCCGATTTAATAGATCTTTATATTTCAAAACATATACTAGTTGTGAATCTTTACACAGATAGGCCACGGGAGGATGTAATTAGTTACCTAAGTTGTTCTTAGTTGATGTAAGTTCTTATTGCAGTTACCAAGTACAATTACTTCTACTTACATTATTATAGTCTAATAATAAAATACTACTCTTTCTGGTGTGCTCACAAATTATTTGCTGTGCATTCTTAATATTACAACTTAATTTCATTGGATTCAACTTTTCACCACACATGACCAAAGGCTCAAGCCCTGGCATAGCTGCTTGTAACTTTAATAAAACATTCTGTTATGTGTGAAAATGAAATATTTAGACGTTTGTCCAGATCTCTTCACAAACACACTAATGGAACAGACGGAAACCGAAAATATTATTGAGAAAACACTTAATACTCGAGACCTTAAGATGCTCAAATCTGTCCACAATCTAGTAAAACATAATAAAAACAATTTTAAACAAAAACTGAAAAGAACATATCAACTCATAGCAACAAACCATCTCAACCAATGACATTCTTTGTAGCTGTTCTGAGATTACAATTTCCGATAAGTTTGCCATGTGTTTTGAGCATGTCTGAATGTCTTACGTGACTAAGTCTTTGTTAAGGCTGCTTTTTTTCGAGATTACCGTCAGTGTAATTGTGTGATCAGGAATGGGGCTGCTCTGTTATTCACACACATCCTACTGATTCTAGAACACACTATATAATAATTACGTGCAATTTTTAACACAGTAAGATCTGCATCATGTACATCTAAACATGATGTGTATCATAAAGTTTTAATAGTTTTAAAGTTTTGACACAGACCAAATCCGTTTTCTGACAATGGTTGGCAAAAATCGTACTGCAAAAAAGGGACATTTCATTTTTTGCAGCCTAATAGTCAGAGATTGAAATTAGAAGACTGTAGGTTTGAATCTCGCAACTGAAGTCTTTGACACCGAACTGATCTGCTCCCCCGCAGTCGGCTTACTGCTCCAAGATTGTGTGTGTTCAGCTCAGTGTGTGTGTGTTGTGTGTACTGTCAAATTTCTCGATAGTCGAAATCATAAGAGCAATAAAGCATAGTTTCTGATCTAGCACATTGTATGATCAGGACTCAGTACAATAAACACATTTGTGAATGTGATGTTTTTTTTACCAACTCAATCAGGAATCCAGGAAACAGAAGAACCATGTTTGGCTGCTGGATTCCATGCTCTTTTCTCATGCTGTCTGCCATTTCAGAGGTATTGCATTTTAGTCTACACATCACAGTGTTGTAAAAGTTGAAGGAATTTTTGTGTTTCGTTGCATGTGGACAGTTTTTCGTGGTGGTCCTCTCAGAGAACAGCACCGGTGGTACGGCACAAAAGAATGGATATGATATGGACTTCACTCGCCACAAGATTTTAACAGCCCAGTTTGAATGCTATCAGAAAATCATGAGACATACTAATCACAGCAAAACAGGTAAAAGTATTGAGTCTGACAAAAGCCATATTCAGATTTTTTTTGCCCAGTTATGATATTAAATACAGACTCACTTCTTTATAAAAGGCTTTCAAATAAGAAGACACAGACTGAAAGACAGTGAAAAAGGTGTAAACAAGTACTTGTTGTTTTAGAAATCCAGGTAAATTTAAGTTGATTAGTATATTATTACAATTTTTACATGAAATACGGTGCAATTATGTAAATATAGTTTATTTATTACTGTATATAATAAACCATGCAACTATGAGAAATCTTTTTTCAAAATCCTACTTTTCCAAAAGTTCTTCACGTTTGAAAATACACTACAAGGTGGCACGATAGCATGGTGGGTAGTGCTGTTGCCTCATAGAAAGGACATTTTGAGCATTTAATAAATTGTCGATTTGAGACAGAGTGTGTGTATATATCAGTTTGTCTCATCCCGTAATTGTCTGGCAACCGATCTAGAGTGTGTGTCTGTTCCAATATCAGTCCCAGAAATGCTGAGATTGGCTCCAGCACAATTGATCCCAAAAGAGTAGTTGTTTAGCTATTGGTTGGATAAACTGCAAATGATCAGAACACCGTCTGTTTTCCAGATGATTCTATGTGTAAACGGACCTGGGATGGCTGGCTTTGCTGGGAGGATTTCGAGGCAGGAGTGACTTCGGCCCAGCACTGTCCGGGATACTTTGATGATTTTGACACTTCAGGTGACTTCACAATGAGCGACACAGAAACATTGAATAGCATTGTTGGTTATGTGTAATTTTTGTCATATTTCAATTTGTCGTAAACACGGTAAAGACTAGTTGGCACAACTAAGAATGGAATCCCTTTAGGAGATGTGATTTTTCATTTGACCGATGTTTTAACAGAAACTGTGACGAAGATTTGTACCAATTCAGGCAAATGGTTTGTTCATCCTGAAAGCAACAGAACATGGACCAATTACACAAAGTGCAAGCACAAGTCCAACGATCATAAAAGAGTGAGTATCGGGTCATTTAGGCACCTTAAAAAAGGTTTTCTGCTTCTGACTTTTTTTTTTTCCCCAGACAGCACTTAATCTCTACTACTTGACTTTAATCGGTCATGGATTATCATTGATATCTCTTTTCATCTCACTTGGGATATTTTTCTATTTTAAGTAAGTGTTTTTGGAAGGCAAATAAGACAATAAGTGTTAAAACACATAATAAAAATAAAAATGTCAAACGCTTCTTCTGTTCTTACCTAAGCTTGTCTTTTGTGTTCACTCAGGAGCTTAAGTTGTCAAAGAATAACTCTACACAAGAACCTCTTCTTCTCTTTTGTGCTAAACTCCCTCATAACCATCATCTTTTTCACCTGTGTTGCAAACAACCAAGAGGTGGCACAAGCCAATCCAGTAAGTGACCGAAACAGTCTGCCATCTTTTCCTAAAAGCCTTTAAATGAAACCTGTTTGATCTTAGGTGAGCTGTAAGGTGTCTGTCTTCATCCACCATTATCTACTTGGCTGTAACTACTTCTGGATGTTGTGTGAGGGCATTTACCTCCACACACTCATTGTGGTGGCCGTCTTTGCAGAGAAACAGCATCTGATGTGGTATTACCTTCTAGGATGGGGTGAGTCTGGGGCAATTTGACAAGATAATCCTGATAACACACTTGCAAAATAGTTTATGTTCAGAGAATGTTATAACCTTCATCTAAATAACAAAGTACTAAGTAGCTAAGTTTTTGTGCAAGTGAAAAGTTAACATGGTGGCTAGACAGGAAGCCTCTACAGAAGTCGATAGAGCAGAGACAGACAGAACTCTGGCGAGAGCTCCCTCTGCTGGCATGGCACTTACTAAAAATGTTTTTGTTGTTGTGGCAATACACAGAAGTAACCAGCCTTGTCTTTTAGCCAGTGTACCATTAAAAGTAGGTTTGTTATAACATAGTTTTACTACTCTACAACAATAACTCTGTTTGTTTCATTTTCTTGATTGTTTTTCAGGCTTCCCATTAATACCTGCATTCATCCATGCGGTAGCTCGGAGTTATTACTACAATGACAAGTGAGTGACGAATGGGATGGGAACTCTCCTGATGATTTAGTAAATGCACTAATTTTAGACATTTGTCAGAAATATATCTTGATTGAGTTGCAAAAAGGAGCAGAAGTTAACCAAGACGTTCCTTAACTGTCAGGACCCTAAGGTCCGACAACCAGGCTTTTGTGGGTCAGTGTGGCACAGATAAGAGAACCTGATGAACTTCCTGTCTGAGTCTGTGGAATTTGACTGGGGAAGGGCTTCACCTCTGAGACACCCTGAGATAACCAGTTGTGGTCCAGACTTGTGTCCAAGAGGTTGCTGGTTCTGTGACTGAGTGTCCTTGGACAATGAAGCCCACATGACCCCGAGCTTAGGCTGTCCACTGCTAAAATCGTCACTCTGGACTCTAGGCTGCAAACAAATCCCTCTCCTGAACTATTGCGAAAATAGTTTGCTGAGTTAGTGTTGAGTCAATTCTTTCAGGTCTGGGAATGGATGTATACCACCAGGGTTATTTAGTATAAAGTAAGCTGTTTTCTCATCCTCACTGGAGTTGACATCTACTAGTGTCTTTGACCAAAGTGACACTAAGAATTGACTATAGTCCTTGACAGCTCCAAACTCATCTTCCTTGTTGTGACAATCAGTTCTGAAATGTACCAGATTTAAACCTGCAATGCCTGGGTTCTTTCCCACCTCTTGCTCACCTGATGGGAAAGAGTACTGGAATAGACAAAGGGAACAGAGCACTTAGAAGACTAATAGGTTCTCTTGGCAATTACTGTACGTGAGTTTTAACAGTGGAAATACTCATACTGTGCATATATATATAATATCTTGTGCTATTAACAGTGGCTGATATTTTACATTTATAACAATTTCAGAAATGCACTGATCTTCTCTTGGCAAAAAGCCGCATGCCAGACATTCTACCACAACAAGTGTGAATCTCACACGCACATGTAGCTCAAGATTTTCAAAGCGGCTGCATTCTGCTTTACATTTCAAAAATAAAAAATATTCAAAATAGAATTTGATATACTGAAAATGAATTGAACAGTTTACATTCTATAATAGGATAAATTGTAACGACGTATTTGAATACATTTTTATTGTTGCAATTATTTCAACAATTCAAATATCATGTAATCAATAATCTCAATTTCTCAAATGTTATTTTAAACCGAAATGAATTATTCGCAAGCCTTCATTTACACGTCACAGTAGGTTATGGAAGAGTTTGTTCCAGTCCGGACACATGACACTGACCAGGCCGAGGGTCTGCTGAACATCTTGTAAAATCGTTGTGCTGATGTCACTGAACGGTTTAAGAAGTGTTCATGCATTCATTCTAAATCCGAACTTCATAAATTTTCTTCCACAGCTGTTGGATAAGCTCGAACACGTCTCTGCTCTACATTATTCATGGGCCCATCTGTGCAGCTCTGTTGGTAAGTCTGTTTTCTCTGTTACTCCTCACACACATTTATCATCAACCTTCTCTTCCCGGCAAAGCATTCATGCTCTTGATCCAAACCGACAGAGTCGAGCACAAACTTCTAAAGAAAGTGCTTAGCTGTATGGATGCAATTCAAACCTGATCAGAAAAATGACATTACATATAAAGAAAATCTACTGGATGTTAGACTGACTTCTAAATCTCAACAACTGTTTCTTTAAGGCTGATTGTGTGTGTTGTAGTCAGCAACAGGAAGTGTGTATAAAGGCATTCACGTTCATTTAATTTAACATGTGACGTGTGCATTGATCTGACACAAACTATGATCTGACATTTATTCGCACACAAGTCAAATGTTAAATGGCAGTTGTGGTACAGTATAGTGGTAGAAAATTGAATTTGTGTCAATGCAAATACACAAAGGGATTAATAGTTTAATTATCATTATTATTACTGTTATTATTAATTATTATTATTTTCATTAATATAGAGTGAAATTTCACCAATACATACGTAGTTTGTTGAAATGCAGAAATATACGTACATTTTTTTTATTACAAAGGTCAGATGATGCTAGCAACTGAAATCCAAGAATAAACACCTGAGAACGAGAGTTTGAAGAAGATACGCTTGGGAACTTTGAAGCGTATGAAGCAGAGACATTTACATTACATACATTGATGTACAGACATTTTAAGATCAGTGGAGTCTGTTATCCTCTAAACGTGTTCATTTTAATCGTGACACTTGGCAGCATCAGTCAAATGAAATAAATAGCGCATGCATGTACAACATACCCAAAGTCGAAATTCTGTTCTCTCACCTCTGATATTATTGAACTAAGACTAATTCTTGTCATCAAGTTTCCTAACATCACGGGGAGCTTTAGCCAATCCCAACCACTCTGGACCTGAATGCGAGACACACCCTGGATTGATGGACAGACAGACACATTCACACTCACACCTTTGGCCATTTTTCCAAACTCCAGCTCTCCTGAATACGTTCTTTAGGACTGGGATTTAAAGGAGTTTTTACTTAATTATGCATTGATTATGGTTACACTGAACTATCTGTACATTGTCCAGCAATCTGTCAAACCAAAGAAAGTTCCAGATGCTGATGGAATATTGATGTTCTCAGGTGAATCTCTTCTTCCTTTTAAACATTGTGAGAGTGCTGATCACCAAGCTGAAAGTGACCCACCAGGCGGAATCCAGCCTGTACATGAGGGCGGTCAGGGCCACGCTCATCCTTGTCCCCCTCCTGGGCATTCAGTACTTGCTGCTGCCGTACAAGCCGGATGGACGACTGGCTTCTGAGATATTTATGCACACGACCAACATACTCATGCCTTACCAGGTGCTGTGAAAATGACTTAAAAGCAAGACATTGAATACGATTTATAAAAGGTTTTTATTTCCACAGGGTCTTTTGGTGGCAACAATATTTTGTTTTTTCAATAGTGAGGTAAGCAACAATTATTGTAATGTTGTAAACATGTGATGTTTATTACATTTGATATGTGCTGTAAAGTGAGTGAGTGAGATTGTCAATATGGCATATACTCTACAGTGTGTATTGTATACAAGTGGTGAGCCGTGCACTTGGCCTTTACTAGTGGCCCGTCTGATAAATTTCCAACCCCTCACTGACTGATTTTAAAATGAGAACAGTATCTTCAATCTCACACAAGATACTCCATGGACATTACTGTAGCAATACTGTACTGTACAAATTACTCAGTAGAGCCTCACAACAACTTCAAGATTTTCCAGTAGCTCAGTCAGGAAAGCGCTGGAACTGTACTGACTTGTGAGTCGCTTTGGATAAAAGCGTCTGATAAATGACTGTAAAGTAAAGTAAAGATCATTTTAAACACAAACATAAGGATAAATATGTACCTTAAACTGGCAATCAAAATCCTCCTCTACGCTGTTACAGCAAGTCAACGCATATAAATACTGTGACACATGTGGATCTTCATGCAAGCCCCGAAGAAAGAACTCAAAATCTGATTGGTTGAACAAATAGTGCCACCAGCTTTTCACTGTTACTACTGTCTCAAAGCCGCTGTTTTCACTGATAAATACATTCTAGAGAGCAGACACCGTGAATGGACAAGGTATTGCTGCACTGATTCTGTCTGTTTCTGTTGCTCAGGTGCAGGGGGTCTTACGAAGGCACTGGAACCAATACCGCATTCAGTTCGGCAGCACGTTTGCCAATCCGGATGCTCTGCGCTCAGCATCTATCACAGCATCCTCCATGACAGAGGTCCATCGATGTTACAGCATCGACAGTCACATAGACACTTTGAATGGCAAGAGTTTCCACATCTTGGAGACCACCATTACGCGATCAGATAACCTGTACATGTGAGGAGCTCAAGGACGACAGCCACTACCATTGACCATGATGTGTTAACATCTGGACACCGAGGACAACAGAAGACAGCGATAATACTGTATATTTTATGGAGTATGGCCATCCGGGAAGAATCATTGGAGTTTGAGATGCTATTGGATAATCTCTGAGCAAAAGATGAATCCTAATGACGCTACTCTGCATGGTTTTTGAGTCACATGCCATTTTTAAAAGAATAATAAATGGATGGATCTGAATTCACAACAAACTAATGTCAGACATACATCCGGATTAAAATTCTGTAAAAAATGGATTATATAAATTAATGGATGACGGAAATCACCGAGATGTGATTGAAGACGATGACGAAAGTTCCCTGTGATTTTTGTTTTTTGACGTTTTTACAATAAGAACTTCTATTATATGGATTATTTTTAAGGGGATTGGATTTAATCTGTAATACAAGGCATTATTGACAAATACTGTATTTTACATGTTTTTTTTGAATATAGATGTTTTTTCTGTCCATGTAAATAATTTTTCTTATAAAAAGAGAAACCAATACTGGCACCAAAAACACGAGTTGCTGTAAATTCATGCTGGTTTTTCAGCAGAAAATGACTATAGTTACCTGTATTTCTCGACCACGTCTTGTTTCTAAAGTCTGGGTCACATTTAGAATATGTGGCCGTACAGTTTTTGGGAACACAGATGAGATCTTTCTACTGTGTCTCTATGTCTGGAACATACAGATGCTTTACGTGCTTCACTGTTGTGTGTTTTTGAAAGAATCTTTGTGCACATGCTGGATAAATAAAATCAATTTTCAATCCTGAAAGGCTGATAAACATTCAGTTGTTCTTTGTGTTGAGTAGTGTGCTGTCCATATTCATACTCAGGCACTGGAGTCTGTTCAATTTCACATTTGTAGTTGGAATTGAATAAAGTTTACCTCAGCCGTGCCATCGGTTCTTGATGTACCGTAAGTCCTGCCTTGTGCTTTCAATGTACTGTACAGAGGTAGATTCTAACAACATCCATCTGCTGTTCTTTTGAGTCGAATTAGCAGGGAAAGGAAAGTACAAGATGTCAAAGATCTTTTTATTTATATTTCAGTGAGGGCTGTAGTGGGCAGCCCTGTTTGAGAAACCATTTCAGAGTCAAGATTGAGGCCCATGTCGGAGCTTTTCGGCATGTTCTGCCTGTGCTTTTGTGGGTTTCCTCTGGGTCTCCTGGCCAGAGGATGGATTTGGAGTGTGAGTGGGTGTGTCCCACTCTGTGAATACTTGGCCAGAGTGTGTATTCTGCATTCAGGCCAAAAGTTGCATGGAATTTGGTCCAGCTCCTCCTGAGCCAGAAATGGAAAAGTGGTTCAGAAAATGGAAATGTGTGTGGTCGCTCCCTGTTTCACTTTAACTTGAGATGTGTTTTTATTATCATCATCACCCAGCTCTATCAAATATCCATATGACAATAAACTGTTAATAATTCTTCAACAGAACTACAGGTATTGAATTTTCAATGCACAGTAGGATCAGTCCACCTTCTTTCATAGTAGAATAGATGTCAATTACAACAAATATGTAAAATAAATAATGAAAAAAGAAAAATAACTAGATTTTTTTAGGATTTGCAAGAAACAAATCATGGTAATGAACTAATTTCCATACCTCCTGCCTCCAGATATACAAACAGTATATACAAACAGTTGAATTCATGTACAATAATAAGTGTTATGAGTGACGCATCATACACTGAATCTCATTTTAGACTAGTTTTTTAAATCACAATGACAAATACTGTTTTTTTTTCACTTATCTGATAAAAAATAAAATTTTCTATAAAAATTGTCAAATAGGTGGGTGTTGGGGGGACAGGGTCAGACTGACCCTCTGTGGCGCCACTTCAATCTATGTTCAACAAGCACTTATAAGGCTTCCTGCCTTACTCAGGCCTGGCTCCACGACGAGACCCTCGTGACACCAACCAGAACAACATAATGTTCCATTTTAAAAGATCATAGTGTTATCATCTCATACGTAGTTTCGTCAGAAACATTTGCAAAGGTATAAAGGTATACAGCACGTGTATATATATATAAGATAACATAGAACAAATTTAAAAATGTACGTGTTTTCAGTGGAATAAAGCGGTTTTAAATGTGTTGTGTTCCACACGGCAGATGACTTAAGATACTGCTGGAGGTCACTTCACTTCACAAAGGGATATGCCATTGCTCCAACAGGAAGTGTGGCTTCCTCGTGAACACACACTTACAAGTGCCCGCTCACACACAGAGACAGCAGCAGTCGACATGTGTCTCATCCGGGGGAACAACACAGGAAGAAACCTTGGAGTTGCGGGTCCCTGTTGTGAACTCTTAGAAACTAAATTTACAACTCAGGTCTTGTCCTAAACAAAGTTCACATCTAATTTTTTTATAGAATTATGGATTTAAACATTTTTCATACTTAAATTTATTGTGTGGTAACTGAGAATTTGTAAGTTAGAATTTGCAGCGCTTCTCAATGCTGAATTTTTCTGTTATTATACTGTAGATAGTAAAACAAAAAAAGAAGCAAACTGTCACGAGGGACAAAAACTGAACAATAAACGCAACTGATCAAACAAGAAACTGTGAATACTCAGGAAAATTTAAAGAATGGAATTTAGCAAAAAATGACCAAAAACTGCTTAAATTATTAAAAATAACACAAGGAACGTTTTCTCGTTCTTTATTTTACCCCTTGTGTGCATCCGTATCCCGCTAAACTTCTGTTGTGATGTCTTCCCCAAAAGTTTGCATTAAAGCTGTTAACTCTTGTGCATAAGATAGGTAAAGTTACAGCTAAAGTCCGAGTATCAATGACTTAGCGTTTGTTTTTTGAGGGATTTTTACAGAGTCGGATCACCATAGAGTTCATCACGGGTCTATTTTGGTCCCAAGGCCCTATTTCAACATTTCTAATCTTAAGCAATCAAGTACTTTTTATACTCTCCCATTTATTGTAATGTAATATGTTTGTGTGAGTATCAATGATAGGTTAAAGGTGGCGTCTAAACAAGACCGAAATAACACGGTAATTCAAGAGAGCGTCTTCCTATGATTGTGTGTTACAGGCAGTCTTGTAGAACACCGTATGCTTCCATCCTTATTGTTCAAGTAGTTGAATTTCCTGTAAATTCTCAAGATTAATTTATTAACATGTGGTTCTCGCACTGATGAGGACTGAGTGTTTCCCACGAACCTTTGAGAGGTTCATGCAGCGCTTTCATCTTTTATAACATTTGCTAATGTGAAGCAGCTGTTTAACAACTGGTTCTAATTTTAACTGATTCTTTATCTTCTTTAACCAGTTGCACATTTTAAGGTCAAACCCAGAATATGTTGCATTTAGTGGAAAATAAAGCATAAAATGCTTAATCCGCGTATCATTTCTTATTTTCTAAAGTCAATAATAACAAACACATAACAACAATGAAATGTATTTATTTAAAACATGTATTTAGAAAGCAAATGAAAAAATGTGTTTTTCTTTTTTCTGANGACAGACAGACAGATAGATAGATAGATAGATAGATTGCACATTAGAAAATCCAGTGAACACCATCCATCCAACAGCAATCCAGAGAGAAGTCCATCGGATGTTCCAGGAAGCCCGGAAAGCCAAGGGTTAAGATATCACTCATCCAATGCTTCTGGAATCTTGTCATCTTTCTATCGCAGTCAGAGCCACGATTAATCATTAAAGTGATTAAACACACTAGGTTGTATCAACGAGAACAGCATCTGGAAGCTCTTCAATGGCATGAACAGGGATGGGCACATCTGGTTATTACACGTTAATGGCATCTACAAAGCGAATAGCATTGTAGATGACCACACACACCTCTCGTACACACTCTTCAGTCTCCGGACGTCTAGTAAGAGGTACTGTAGCATTCGGACCATCACAACCAGACTGTGCAACATTTTCTTCCCCTCAAGCTATCAGACTGATCAGCACTTCGTCAAGCTGAGGAAGACCTGGACTCCTTCACATACAGGACAACACCTATATCTGCATACATTGTCTGGCCATTTCACTTTTTTCAGTTACTACAGTAGGACCATGAAGAGCATCAGACTCTTTTACAACAAACGAAGCAAAGGACAAAGACATAGACTCTCACTTCATGCCTCTTCTACACTATCTTCTGTTCATTAAAAACATCTAGAAAATAACTTATAGGCAAATATAGATAAAAAAACATACTACATATCATTCAAGCCTACTTTCATTAAAGTCAACTTAGGTAATGTACAATTGTGCAATGATGACTAATTTGTAGGTGGATTCAATAATTATTCGACTCTTGATCAGTAATCCACAGCCCAACCTAAAATAAAATAACACTAAATGATAACTGAGCATCTGCGCTTGACCATCCAGAGCGCAGGAAATGAAATCTGGAGAGCAGGAAGTGCTCGCCCCAGTGAGTAAATTGAACACAAGCTGTCAGATGCTCACAATGAAGTTTCTCTTCCTCTTCTTTTGTTCTCACTCCTCTGGATTCTTTTTCTCCTCTTGACTGTGTCTCTCATTCGACCGTTTGAATGTGTACATTTCAATACATCGCATTTCATAATGTGTATATAGTGTCTTCTGGAGCCTGCACGTTTTCATCATTTGCAGTTTCCTGTGATTGTTCTTCTCTGGGCTCGGGGAGCCTCACCAGGGCTGTGGCGTTATCTGGGAAAAAGGTGGAATGTTAAATCACAGCCTTTCCTGTCTGTCAGCGGGAACCCCAGCCAAACACCACAGCCATAGACAGGGCCGCCCATGAACTCTGACCTTCATAACGAAGCCAAGGGGAAGAGGCTGGTGCGTTTGTTTCACAGACAGCAGTAATTCATCGCTTCTTAATAAATTCTCACAACAGACTAGAACCGTGCACTTTTCTTTGAGGTATATAAGGATGTAGAATCAAGACAGCTTCCTTTCCCTGTCAAGCGGACTGCATTTATTATTGTTTGTTACAAACCAAACTCATAAATGAAATGAATGCTGTTGGGATCAGATAGACAAGCACCATCTGGTCAGAAAGAGAGATCTTTACGGTCAGCTGGAGGGATAGAAAGGAGCTAAAGCCGTTCTGTGCTTTATATTTTTTATGGACATTTGGGGATTTCCCAAACAGGTTTATAATTTTTTACTAGAGGTGTTAAGAGAACCCGAGTAAAGTATGGATACCTTACTGTAAAATTTCACCAAATCCAAAACTATTTAGTAACAATTGTAAAGTACCCCATTTTAAAAGAACTTGAGTATTTTACTCATACTCAAAGAAGTATTTTAAGCAAAAAAATAAATAAAAAATAAACTCTATTATTTTCTAATACGTATAGAAATGAAATGTTACACCTCAATGTTTCAAAATGGCAGAACAAAAAATAACAAAAGGTCAGTCTCAGTCAAACTCAAATGGCAAAAAGTGCAATAGGTAACTCATGTTCACGCGATTTAGCTCATGCAGTACCTTTAGCACCCTGCAGATGACGAAAAGAAATGAACCGCGGTAGAAAAAGATGCCGACTTGTCTCAATCACAATGTAAGTGTCTGTTCAAATGTAGTGGAGTAAAGAGTACAGATACTCAATCCCAAATGTAGTCAAGTAAGTTCAAGTTCAGTGCATTTGTAAGGCGCTTTTCACAGTTACAACTGTCACAAAGCGCCTGTGTGAAAATGTAAAAATAGAAGATTGTTGCATTTTATTCATTGTTCGATGGTGGAAAAAAAAGCTGCTTATATTTTCGATACTCAGTACCATTTACTCAAATACATTACACCACCGTTTTTAGCTTTTAGTGATCAATCTAGTCACTGACTACTGAGATTGCACCACTCAGTACCATTTTAATATTTTTCCACAACTTGAAATCCACTTATCCACTTTCAAACAATTTATCATATGAAATATGACAATCCGCATGTGGCTCCAGAAAGGCAGACACGACAGCATCAAAACACTTCACACTGGGAAAACTCCTTGAAAGGGTGGGAAAATTCCTTCCCAGAGTCCTTCAGGGCATTCTGAGTCAGGAAGGATAAGGAGGGAAGCTTCAGAAGCGCACACACCTACAGTGGCATGATGAAGGAGCCAGTGGCATCATTTCAGACCGAGTCTGCGGAAGGTCACCGCCTGACGGGGTGTACAGGCTGTGTTAAGTCTGCCCTGGGAATCAGGCGGAGATTGAACAGAATTAGCCTCGACCGTATTCACTTCCCTGGGAAATGATAAGAATTTACCTTCCCAATGGGGCAGTTTGGATGAGGAGGAGAGGGGTCAGGGTGGGGTTCAACTGAACATGGACCCTCTGACCCTCAGTCTAGCGTGTCTACTCTCAGATCCTGGTCACCCAAAGGGGGGTCTTCAGTCTGTTCACATATTTAAGATCAAATATTCTTAAAGGAATACATCAGCAGCACTCACCATGTGTTGCTTCATGCTGAGCTTTTATGGCATTTCACCAGCCCTAACATGGTTATTAAGCAGATGCGGCAGACGATCTAATGAGAAACACTGATGGAGCCGTTTGAATTTAGAGCACATAGATTTAGCAGTGTTTGCTAAAAGCATATACAGAGTTTAATTTACGCTTATATCAAACACTTTTGGCTTACAGAAAAGTGCATGAAGCTGCATTTCAGCAAATAGAGTAGGAGAATTTGTCAGTTATGTCCGACACACAGCCGAAGCAGTTGGCAGTCTAAAGCGGTGGCAAGTCCAAGTCCCCTACCTTCTGGACAACCACTGCCACTGTACTGGTCCTGATCTTCAGATTAAGATTAGATTACATTTCTGTAAACTGAGATTTGAACCTTGCAGAAAGGTGATGTTTGGATGTGTTTAGATGTTTGCGTGTCAAGTTGCTTACTACTATGTCATCATTGAAGTTACTAATGCCACATTCTACAGAACAATCCTCAGAAAGTCTAATTTCCACTTTGATTTAAAACAAATATAATTCATTTTAGTAAATCCTCTCGATACATAAGGCACTTTAGATTGAAATAGCATGTGCACAGATTCAGCAGTGTTCTGTGATTCTAAACAGATATCCGCACTTCTGGACCGGATCTGAGTGCGATATGGTCTGAATATGCCACATGTGGCTTGGTTCTGGGCCACATCTGTGCCAGAAGTCATTTGTTAGCTTGATAAGAGCATGTATGTGAAAGTGGCCATAGAAAAGGAAAGTTCTGAGAGTTGTTTCCTTTCATTCACTGATCTCAGCCTCTTGTTTTTGTTCTGGGTGAATGGCACCGTGTGGCAGACGTTTGCCAAAAGCCTTGTTGACACACTCTTCGGCTCCCGAGGGTATAACTAGGAAGTTCCAGCAACAGGTGGAAACCCACAAGCCCTTGCTGATAGGTGGAAATTGATGAAAGTTTGTGTCTATTATTTTTGCTTATAAAGTGAAATGTTCTTTTTTTATCACCTATACAGTGACACCAAACTTGACAATGTCACTCTACCAATGGAACTACAGTCATTATAATTTGGAACTACAGATTCTATTTTGTTTGTTTTGTTTAATTGATTTATTTATTAATAAACTATGCAAAAAGGTAGTATAGACAATACATGAAAACAATCACTGTGGAATACGGAAATAAGAAAATAATTAACACAAAAAAAAGAGACTGTGATAAGTAGCGTTGCAACATAAATCAAGATACTCAAGAGTGCAAACGTCTCAATGTCTTGCTCTGTGGTGAGATCTCGGTGGTCTTTTGGGTGTTTGCCAAATATCATTGAAGAGCCAACACATCTTGTGCTGATCTTGCTTTGATGATTTGTACTCAATACTATTTTAGAGTTGTGAAGCTGTCCACTGCGTTGCGGTCTAGTGTATTAGCATTAGATTTTTGGAGTGTGTGCCAGCCTTTTTTGCTCTCGTAAATATTGTTCTGCCCCTAAATGCACCTTTGCCAATCTTTTAAATAGACCATGATGCTAAAAATGTGTGTGTGTGTGTGTGTGTGTGTGTGTGTGTGTGTGTGTGTGTGTGTGTGTGCACGAGCAAAGGAGAATCTGACAGTTTTGTTGTGATGAACAGGGTGGTGACCCCTCAACATGTGTTGAACGAACCCTTACCCCTTTCTCTTCCTGCGCTGGTCTGTCTTCTGAAAAAACACGCATCACACTCCATAAGAAATGAAAGATGAGGAGGATAAAAAGAAATAAACACCAAGCCCTCTAAAGGTCACTTTTCTGGGAGTAACCAGTAGAAATTTGAAGAGCAAACCTTGTATACTTGGAATCTTGTGGTTTTGCATCAAAACACGCTTTATAATTGCGTACTGTGGACATTCATATTGTGTTGTGTTTATGTGATGGAATTGAGTGAGATGTCTGTGTGGGGAGGAAAGCTCCATGATCTGTGTGATTTAGTGTTCTCACTTACAGCATGGCTGACACAAACAGGAATCAGGGATCACAGCTCGTCCTGACCCTCCTCCCTTAACTCTTGCATCGCTTTTCTCCAACGTGCCCTTTTTCTTTCCTGTTCAAAGTCTTCTAGTGTTTCAAAATGAGTGTAAAACATCTGTGTACAGCACTACCCTGACTGAAGTCATCAAACATCACAAAATCATGTCCACATATGACACTATGAAATTATAAACCATCCGATGATGAAAAGGTTAGTGATGTACGTACTTCACTAAATACATTTGTAAATGTTTTATTGTACATTCCTGTTTTTGACAGACTACAATTAAATTCTGTAATTCGATTTTAAAAATATATCCACATTTTCTCAGTTTTGTAGTTCCTCTGAGTGCTTTGATTGTATATTTTTCCAAAAAATTCATTGTTGTTAAGCTTCAGGCATTTTGAATCACAAAGTTCAGCTGTTGGCAGGAAAACACACAGGGTGTGTTTATTCAACAATACACTGGATTTCAAAAGTGATAGAGTTTAAACGCAGTGAACCAAGGGACAGATGAAAGAGGGAAGAGAACCCATCCATTGAATGGATGAGAATCTCCTGGGCAATAAAACCAGGCGTTGTCACCCTGAAATGGCTGAAGTGAGATGTGAATTATGAAGCATGTGTGGGTCACAGATGTTTGCATCATGTAATACATTACGAACTTCTTCATGTAGTAGAAGAATCACAGGCCTGCTTGGAGGACATTCAGTCATTCCCCTACAATTTAATTCTTTACTGCGTACAGATGTTGCAAAACACAAGCTTGTAACTGTCAATTACAATTTTGCTTGTTGATCTCATTGTTAGTTAAATTATAAAAGAAGTGAGAAGTTGGTTCGAAACAAAAGTAAACAAGATGAAATTTAACAAAATTATATTTGAGATAAAAAATAAAACGAGAGAAAAAACAATGAGAGTAAAAAAATAACATTCAGCGCATAAAAATCGTCAGTTAACTTAAATATGACTCTTAAATAGTATCAAGAAAATAACAAAATATTTTAATATTTTAAAATAATATTTAATTATTAAAAATGGTGTAATTGCAATTCATTACAAGTAGTTATGTCTTTTGACATGAGTATTTACGATAAACCTAAACCTAATACTGTACATCATTTTACTACAATGATGAGTTATATCGCCATCTACTGGTTATCTCTGAGCCATTTGCTGAAGTGGGCGTGGCGTATTGCTATAGAAACGTAAAATACAGTGTGACTGTGAAGGAGAGCTCATTTGCTGTTGCTAACAAGCTAAGTTCTTACAGACGCAATATTGACTAATTAGTACCAAAACAATGTACCGAAAAAAAACGTGGAGGAAGAAAGTTAGTTCCGTAGTCATGGCACAGGATCGAGCCCTAAGCACAACTTTCTTCATTTTAAAAGAGTTCGGACCGATCGGTTTTCTCGTGAAAGAGGATGGAGAATCAAAGGAATATAAAGTAAAGTTCTCTTTGTCTGTAATGAGATTTAACCAACGTTTCTAATGTTTGTACATTTTTAGGATAATAGAGCAAAACGTCTCAAAAATAACGAATAAACTGACATAAACTTACCGGAAATTGTTTTTTTTTTTTTTGTTTAGGTACTTTTGGGCGATCCACACACGTGCACCTGTCCTGACTTCCGGATCTCAAAGGATTTGTGCAAGCACATTTGCTGGTATTAGTTGTGTTGAGCATTACACAAAAAATGTTACACGTTCTGCAGAAGCAAACATTTGAACTTTATTTGTTTCTTTTATTTGATTTACAACATTTCCTATAGGATTTTATTGCGTAGATTTCGACTGCCAAAGGATCACGAATGTAAGTAGACTTATTAAGCAAATGCAAAAAATGTTTTTGTTATGTAAAATCATTGTTTCTATGTAGATAAAATGTAAAGATCTTTACTGTATTTATTCATTTCAAACACTATACTGTAGGGCTTTACTGTATTTGTTAAGAATGGAGGTATTTTTAGATACAATTAGTGTGTGTGTGTGTGTGTGTGTGTGTGTGTGTGTGTGTGTGTGTGTGTGTGTGTGTGTGTGTGTGTGTAAAAAGAAGCGATTTTTGTTGAAACGCGTCGGAGGTTTGCAGAATTTAACTATGTATTCAGATTGTTTCCAGTATGGCCTTACTGAGGGTGAGATCCTTGAGATTTTACACGGACGTCATGTGATTAAGCCCATAACCACTAATAACGCCAGCAACCCGTACGACCATCCGCACAAGGAAGACGGAGGTGTCCTACAGAAACACATCGCTAAAGACGACATATGTCCCATTTGTCAAGAAGAGTTTTTCCTGAAAAGATTGCCCGTGACTTTTTGCAAGTACTGTATGCGATTTCCTTTTTGGTTGAAACCTGATCGGTCGTAAGTGAGTTGATATTTCTGTTTGCACTGTAACTGTGTGTGTCATGCAGGTTCAGCTGTGGCAACAGTGTCCACATTTCCTGTATGAAGGTCTGGGCTGATCACCAGGCAGTAGGTGACTGGCAGGGAATGGTGAGATGTCCTCTCTGCAGGGAGAACTTTGACTGTGTTAGTCAACTAAACTTACAGGTACGTGGCAGCGTCACGTCATTTGTTCCTCTAGAATAGGGGTGGGCAAACTTTTTAATTCACGGGCCATAAAGGGTTGTAACATTTGAAAAAAGGTTCGGACCGGTAGCAGATTGATGGAGTGCTTTGGCAACCTCACCTCACTGGAGAAAAAAAAAAATATCTTGGCGGAAATATATGCCTTAATTCCAAATGAAAATGAAGAAAATGTACAACAAAATATCTGACTTTGGGGAAATTTCATGGCGGGCCGGATTTAAGTCGGAATCCATTTAAAAAGGTCGGATTTAGTTTGTAAATCCGACAAAAGGTCTGTTTGTTTTTACGGTGACAGGTGAAAAATGCCAGTGAACTGGTAAGCAACTATGAGAAAGACTGTCTGGACAAGCATCTGGGGATCGTGTGCAATGGCTGCAGAGTGTGTCCCATCGCAGGGAGTTGTTTCAGGTAAGATTGGTGATTCTGCAGTAGATTTGGATGTTGTGGTCATGTGCGTTTGCTGTTTATAGGTGCATGGAGTGCAGTTTTTTTCACCTCTGTGAGGCCTGCTATAGGAGACCCACTCATCCACAGCACTGCTTTATGGTTCGAATGGTGAGTTTTATACGTAATTTGATTTTTGAGGCTTAGGCCATTGTGGTGAATGGTTAGAGAGCTGGACTTGTAATCACAAGGTTGTAGGTTCAATCGTGAACCAGTTCTTGGTAGGTTCATAATTTGGTCCTTCAAGATCTACTCATTATCCTAGACTGTAAGTTTCTTTGGATAAAAACGTCTGCCAATTAGATATGTAATAAAGATAGTGTTTGCAACAACAAAAGTTGTGGGTTTAGGGTTAGGTAAGTTAATTAAATCAATCAAGCATTAAGTTGTTTAAAGTTAATTAAATTACTTAAGTCACTTTAAGTGTCCAAGTACAATTCTGTATAACTTACCTAACCAGTATTCCATACCGAATGGATAAAGAAGTTTTATAGCATAAATACAAGCATATATGTACACATAAATACTGTACATCCAAATAAGCAAACCATATATACAGTACATGCAAAAATGAAATCAAAAGATAATAATATTGACTATGACCAGGGTTGAAAAAAAATTGTTGCACATTATTTCATAATATTTACGTACGTTTAAATCGACATACACACGTTGTAGCAGTTTTTATAGTAAACAACTTAATTATTTTCTGTCTGTTGTTTATTAGCACCTTCATGCAACTTGACCTGTATAGTACATGTCTTACAAAGTATCAAAATGCCTGGGTGAAGCATGTGTTTCTAATGTGCAGAAAAGAGGTCAGCGATGGAAGATGGCAGCATCCCAGTCCTGCGAGGACAAAGAGAAACTGGACTCGATGGCGGCAAGGTTTGTCTTTTCACTCCTCATTTGTCTCTGTTTGTTTTCAATCACAGCTTGGAAATTGTTCTTACACAGTACTTCTTCTTAAGCAGCGGACCTGTTATCCCGAGCCAGGTGTTTAAGAGCTTATCTGTGGTGAAGATCCAGAAGGAGTCCAGACTTCTGAATCCAGGGTGTCAGTGTCGAATCTGCCTCTCCGGTTTTCAGCTAAATCAGTATGTCAGAACTCTTCCCTGCAACCACAAGGTATTCATTTAGTATAACACTAGTGTCTTCTATATACAAGTTGTGGCCTGTCTCTTATTGACGGCAATTTCCAATAAACCGCCGGCCCTTGGTGCAAACAAATGACCGATATTGATGACTGAAAGGTGCAAAAAGTAAAAGCTAAAAGTGATGAGCTGATGTCAACATGGATTATTGAGCAAAGACTGAAACTCAGTGTTGATACAGAGTTTGATGACACTTCAAAATGAAAAGAAACAATTGTAGCAAGTGCTCCCTGGCTTGACACTTTTATGAAACAGCATAATTTATGTAGTCAATTGCTTTTGCAAAACAACAATAGGGATTGTAAGAGAAGTTACAAGAAGAAGAGGCGTATGCATAACATGTAAAGGATAATTTATTTATTTCCCAAATAATTTGGAAAATATATAGACACACACACACACACACACACACACACACACACACACACACAGAGTATATGTCCAGTGACTCGATTGCTGAATTATCCAATCCAGAATGTCTGATTTTACATTTTTGCTTTTCCTACTTCTTAGTTTCATTCAGACTGCATAGATCCTCTACTCCGTGAGTCTAACTGTTGTCCTCTGGACGGACATGTCATCTACAATCCACTTACCTGGAACACCAAAGGTGCAGGAAAGGGAAGCTCTTCAGCTCATCCAGGTGATACTCAGAGCAAGTGCACAGAAGAAAGGATGCCAGATTTTTTTCTTAAAGGAATTGGTTTACAGGTACAGAAAAAGAACATTTCTGTTAAAACAGTGACTACGGAAGCATCTGTTGTTAGGGATTCTGGTTCTTCCACAGTCAAATTTGAGGAATCAGTCACTCCAGGTTTTGTGGACCTCTCCATTAGTGGTCCCAAATTGAGTTGCTTGAATGTTCAATCTGCATTTAGTAGAAGTCACACTGAATAGGCTCGTGGTAAGAGCTTAAGAATAGGTGTAATAATTGCAGGCTCTCTGGGTGATACTAATGGCAAACACAAATTAAACCATAAATTCAAGGCAATAGTTTAAGAAAATAATTGTTGTAAATTAATACACCTTCAAATCTGTTTATATAGAAATATAAAAATTCAGTCTCATTTGATTGGCTTATATTTTCCTTGCTTTTAGGCTAAATGCAATACTTTTTTAGCATCAATGCAAATCTTTTCACAATAAAGTTGTTGGATATTTTCCCTTTTGCACTAAATTTGCACAATTTAAACATATGTTATTTGCTTTCACGATGTAGAAGTGATATGATTTTAAGTGACTGATATTGTATAGTAATTTCTTGTCTGAATGTGTTGTCGCTGTGCTATAGCGCCCCCTGTTTGCAACAAGCAGCTCACAGTAAAGTAATTTTTGTCAATATGGCGACCAGGCAAATGATGAGGTAATTGATGCAAGAATCCTTTTTCAAGTTTGGCCAAATAAAATAATTTTGTTGAAAAATTCTGCTTTCAAAAATTTATAAGTTTTATTTGTGCACATATGAATGTCTGAAAAAGAAAAATAATGAAAATGTCTGTACTTTATGTAATGATTTTCCTTATTTCAGTTTCCAAGCCAGAACAAACAGCAATGTGTTGATTAAATATTTATTAAATGTGCACAAAAATGTGAAATACACAAAGCTGTAATCAAGATCATGAGCATTCAAATGAGCATTCAAATTAAAGTGTGTGAAGAAGTCATCAACTACATTAGCGTTAGTCAGAAGATAATTGCTACATTACAACATAAAACATTCAGTCGGCACGTGAAACCATTTGTTTTAGTTTTGGCTATAACAAATACTGCTTCATGGTCACTGACTCGATGGTTAAAAAAAGCTACAAACCATCCAGCACATCAGATATGACAAGATTTAAGCATTTTCTGAGCGTTTTTGAGGACAGTTTTGCACACAAAACACCTCAGAAAAGAAAGACCTTCATTAGTTAATGCTGGGCCCTGCCTGATCGTCACTGTTTCTGTACTACATTCATACACAGAAAAACATTGAATGATAAAAGCATCACAATGGAAAGCATGCACATGAGACTATATAACACAATAGATAAGTACTGTGCGTTAAACGGCTTTTGACCTTCAAGGCCTTGGTTTTTTCACAAAAGATGCAAAACCCTGCTGCTTTTTGTAGAGTCTTTAGCGAAACAGCTTCAGCTGACACTGAATAGTACTAATATTTATGACAGTTAGAATTTCTTATATTGAAAAATGAAAGCCACACAGAAATCAAATGTAAACACCAGTAGCCGGAAAGAAGTGAGTCGTGGGTACAAACATTGTGCTTGCATTGCGACAACTGTTCAAAAATAAGCTTGTATACATTTAGAACTTTTACAAGTATGGCAAACTAGTACGTTTTCATCTGAAAAACAGTGGCTGCAAAAAGGTCTGCTAATAAACTCCTGACAAATTGCTGTAAATGGCAAAGCCCATCGGGAATCAGCGCATCGCAATGGCAGGATAAGACAGGCGATTCTGTTGTAATCATTTTCCCGGTGCTTTTATCGTAAGGCAATTCGATCCGAAACACTTTCCAAACACCCAGAAGCGACAAGCTAGTGTTTGGTATGAGGTCTCTCCAGCTTCATTTGCCGAGATGTCTTCTTCTCTGGCTTCTTGTCCCGAAACTTCCGCAGCCTTCTTGGTGGAGGGGTTGATTTGGACTCACTGGAGGTGTCTCCGGCATCCCTGTCCTCGGGAATGTTTGGAATGGCTGCACTGCTACATTCCAGGGTGAACCTCAGGGAGACGTCCTCGGGACTCCCGACTTCACTGCTGCTCAGGTCCTGTTCCTGGTTCCCACCTATTCTGGCCATGCTGGAGCTCGAGGGCTCGCCGCTTTTGCGCGATGGTTGCTGCAGCTCGTTCATGTCCACTCCAGAATCCAAACTTGTGTCATTGCTGCTGCCTGGTCGATGTCTTCCATGAAGTTCAATGACAGAATGACGAACCTGAGCTGCCGGTTTCCCATCCAGGGATACAAACCAAGCACGGGGTGGGTGAATGGACGGCTTGCCTTTGGTGAGTTCCAGCAACGTTTGCTCAGATATTCCTTGAAGTTCTCCTCGGAAAGGCCCCATTCCAGCCGCTTCGTTCAGAGTTCCCGGGACAGACACCGATTCCAACAGATGACTGTAGCGGCCCCATAGACATGGGTTGACGGAGGCAGCCTGCGCTCCTTCCAGAGCTTGTTGCTCATCTCCGTCTTGCTGAGGAACTTTAGGCAGCGTCTGAGTGAAACTGTCTTTTAAGTTCCGCTCATTCGGAGCTCCATGCTCCATTCCGTTTCTCGGGAAAGTGGCAGATCTGCTTCCCGAAGAGTCAGCCGGACTCTGGGAATTGAACATCTCTGGGGCCTGCACAATGGCTAAAGGTTGGTTGTAAATGTGGAATAGCTTGTCTTTGAACAGGTTCTCTGCTCCATCCTGTCGTGAGCCGTTCTGTTCGGATTTTTCGTGAATCTTTGCCACTTCATCACTGTTGACGTAGAGATTAGAAGCCTGAGCTCTGAAGCTTTCTAACCCTACGGTCCCAATGTTCTCATACAAATTTCCGCCTGGTCTTCCGACATTTTCTATGTAGATGTTGTAGCTAGTCTGGTGTCTTGGGGAGGCAGATGTGTCGTGAGAAATAGCTCTGGCAGCCAGTGAAAAGGACTGCTCTCCGTTTCGAAAGAAGAGTTCTTGAGCTTCGTCAGAGCTGGTGGACGTGGCCTGGTCTTTCTTGAACACAGTGAGCCTGGTGGAATTCCATCGCCTGCGTCCTGCCTCGTGATTTACATCTCTGTACAGCCACAGATAAGAACAAACATAAATATCCGCTACTGAATTCAATGTTTGTACTCTTAGTTCACAACATTTCAGTGGAAGAATCTGATGTAGGACAAAAGGCCAGACAAATGACCAGATCTAATCACAGCATTTTAAAATCACCAATATAAGTGTATTGATTATTAGTTTAACAATTCAATATAATAGATAAGCATGAATTAAGAATTATGATTATGAAAGTGTCAAATATGTTTTACTCTTAGTATTAAGTATGGTTGAATCTGAGATCTTACCTGCAGTGAAACACAATGACCGATAAGAAGCCAATCACAATCACAAGAGTTCCTCCCAAGATTCCCACAAGCAGGTACGTGTGGTAGGAAATGAAGTCCATTGAGCTTGCAAAGCCCAGATAACCTAGATTTACACAAATGCCGTTTTGCGTATTCAGATTTTAGTGTTTGTATTGAATAACAGGGAAATTAAAGGATTGGTTCTAGGCTAAGCTGAAAATAAGTCTTCATGAACAATGTACTAACACTTACCTGAAGATGGTGATGGCGCAGCAATCCAGTTTCCAAGATGAGGAGCAACGTAAGTCCAAACCAAACCACTTTTCTCCAAGCGGATGTTTCCTGCACCTTTACTCACCCAGGAACCTGTAAACAAAAAAAAAACCAACTGTAAACAGAACACTACAGTACTGTCTTTATTAACCCTCCTGTTATGTTAGTTTCAGAGGAACATCAACAATGTTCACGGGTCAATTTGATAAGGGGCCTTTTATTATGCATAAGTGTCAGAACAAAAAAGTTCCCCAAAACAGTGTGTATGAGTCTGAGACAGTGGTGTATTATGTCTCGTTGCAAAGAAACAAATAGTACTTGATCTTTCTAACTCTTTTTAACTTCCATTTTTTTCTGAAGGGTCAAATTGATTTGAGCATTATCTTTGCAACAAAAACGTGTAGCGGGTCTTGCAAATATGTGAACTTAACCACTTTTTGTTTATATGCAAACCACCCTAGCTATGACGAGCAGGAGGAGTTTCAAAGTGAAAAAATACTTTTAATTCTTTTTTTTTTTTTAAACATGAGTCAATTTGACCCAAACGTTATTTGTGCTTTGAAACACAACAATCATGATCAATCATGCCAAAAAGCAACAATTTGTTCAAAAAACACTCCAAATTTCATCAGTTATTGTTGGAGGAGCTGTAATGTTTGCAACATCATGGCTGTGGGTTCTAATCCAGGAAAGGAAACATTTTTATTCAAATTTTGATGCATCTCCAAAATCCGAATAGTAAGTTGCTCAGTCACCTGTGTTCATGTCGAAGGTCCAAGCTGGAAGTGAATCTGAAGGTCGTAGGTGAGTGTGATAGGGAAGAGGAACAGTAATTTGAATGGGTCCTCGGACATCAATCTCATCCCCCTCAAAAAAGATCTGAGCACTGATCATGACCAGAGGATTCAACTTCACATTCCTGGAATCTGCATTAGACACAAACAAAATCCACACCTAAGATCCATTTGAGAAATATGTAATAAGTGTATAATTGGCTACACCACCATTAGTAATCTTCTAATTCCACCTAATATTGACAAATAAATAGCAAACAATATTCAGTAGCATTAACTGATCAACTCATGTACGTACAGTTTTACACTTCAGCATGTCATACCTCCACATCCTTCCTACTTTAGCGTGTCAATAAGTCATGTAAGTGCACCGTAAAGCAATTATTTAAATGAGAAGCAGCTGAAATGTACTTTATTTAATGTTAAACGTTATATAAAAATCTGAATGTTTAAATAAAAAAATGTTGCTTCTGAAAGATAAACGTGTGCATATATATGTTCAATAATTCAATAATTGTTCTATGGATTCATTAAGCACAATAAATTGCAGATATAAGTTGCATATAATGCTGTGGTTTGATATCAGTGATATGTCCTATTTCACCGGAATTAAACAATTTGTAGTGAAAATGTTTGCAGTATATCATGCACACGAGTATTGTGCTAAATCTCGATTAGAGCTTTATCTGTGACCAGGGAAGCCAAAAAAAAGTCTTTAATCTATAGGACTATTTCTGTCATGGTTCGGGATTCCTGACTTGTAGGGACATTTATGCTGACAGGTTTCTCTTTCTCATGTTTCTCAGATCATTTCCTTGTTTGTTTAGCCGTTTGGTGTTTTGAATCCTATACATTTTAATCTTACAATTATTCTGTTCATCTGTTTTTCCATTGTTTGGATACGGTCGGTTTGTTTCTCAAATTTGTCATCACCTGATGTCTGTATTAGTGTTCGTGTTTCCCAAGTTTCCCCAAGTCTTGCGCTTGACCATTGGCCTCAGGCCAACGTTAATGTTTATTTGCCTGTTTTGTGTCTGCTTCATTGCGACCGCTTTTGTTTCTGTTTGGTTATTTTTCTTGGTAAGTAACACTCCTGCAGTTGGGTCTGTGCACCCGTATCGATAATATCCTAAGAATTAAAAAAAGACAAACCTGTTTTGCCCTTCAAGCTGAGGGTGAAGAAGTGTGAGTCTGTGTCTGCGGGCAGCGCAGGTGACGTCAGGTACGCGGAAAGCATCGAGCTGCTGCTGCTGTTCTCAGACACTCGCAGGAGGCTTTTTGCAAACTGGACGTTAGGTTGAAAAGACAAATCTGTAACACAAGTATAAAAAAACACAGTAATGGTAAAACCTGAGATGTCCTGATTTACAGTTTTTAGTTCTCATTGAGAAATCCCGATTCCTAAACCAGTGCTTTTACTCACAGATAAATATACAAAGCACACACACACTGTGCCCACATTTCTTTTTTCAGTTTTATGCTTACGCAAATTTTAGATTTAAAGGTTTAGATTCACTCTGTGTCATCTGATTCATTGAAAAAATATCACCTCATAAGATTCGTTCACTCGAGGTTTCATCTATGATAAAGAAAGTTTTTTTTTTTAATCAGATGATGTATGAGCTTGTTCAGATCCAGTTTATTCTTAAAACGTGAGTAATGAGTGTCTGAATCGTACAGCCAATGTCAAGATTATAACTAATTGACATTTCAGCACCAATCCCTATACATATCTAAAATCTATTTGATGCATCCTAGTAAAATCTGCTTAAGGTAGACAATATATGAGTAGCTTACCAGATGTTTTTCGAGTTATCAGCACTGCATCCTCAAAGAGCCAGATGTTCCCTTGTGTTTGAGGATGAAGAGACAGCGTGATGACAGAAAAGACTGTAAAAAAAATTCTGGTTAACATTTGGAAGACAGTTTAATTTAAATGTTATGGATTAGCTAATTTCATGTGTATGCAAGTGTAATTATTTTAAGGTACTTTTAATGCATTGAAGTTATACACCAAAAAACGCAATGCTTTGTTTGAGAATGAAACGCTCATAAACAGACTCTATGATGGTGGTATGAGGGTTCGACGTCCACAAGTTGGGCTTGCTAGTTGTTAGTAGTGGGCTGTAAGTCTACCAAGATGACATCTCAGACCCCTAAAGATTCTGAGACCACTTGTGAAACCATATGCTGGTGCGGTTTGTCCTGAATTCTTCCTAATGCAAGACAATGCTTGACCTCGTGTGACCTGTGAGTTTCTCAAAATTGTGCTCTACATTTAGCCATATAGGAAAGTTAAACAGACTTGGAGCAGTGGCCTGCATAATGGCCAGCCATCACTTCGAGTTGCGAGCACACACACACACACACACACACACACACACACACACACACACACACACACACACAAACATATGTATAAGCAAAGACATACAAATCTAAGCACACATTTCCTGCTATAGTTTTATGCTGTTGGGTTTTATCTCATTGTTTTATTATCGTTGCTATTTGTGGTTGCACCTTGTGAAGCACTTTTTATCTGGGAAAATGCTATATACTGTAAATAAAGTTTACTTACACATCTACATACTGTTTATACTATATATAAACACAGATACACTAATGCATACAAATCACACAGATATTCGTGTAAAGTAACTTCAAAACTTAACTGTAAAACAAAATGTAATTCAGATATCATTCAATAAAAAAAACTAAGCTCATGTGTGAAAGCAGGTGACTACGTACTTGGCATCTTGGTGGTTTTCCAAGGCAGCTGTGTGAGCAAATACCCTTTCATGCTGGCCACTAACGTCAGGGTCACGCCAAGACGGTAGGGCACAGTGATGTCAACCTCTCCGTTCCCCAGGGTCTGGCTGGAGTGGATGAGGGAGGCATTTGTGAAGACAGCCACGAGAGCTCCATTCAGAAGCTTTTGATTTGATGCGTCCTTCACCCAAACCTTCAGTGTCAGGAGTGACTCTAGAGGCAGAAGAAAAGGTCAGCGTCTCAGACGGGCTGAATACAAAATGCATACTATATTTTTTGGAAGCTTGATATGCATTTACTGCAGATAAGATTGAGACCTGACACTTCACTGAGCTACAATTGCAATGTTAGTGGTGGGCGGTATGAGAGAAAATTAATATCACAGTATTTTCTAGTGTCCAGTAAAGTGAGTAAAGTAAAGTAAAGTAAGTAAGATTGTCAATATGGCGAACCATAGCGTAAACGTTGTCACGCTTTACCACAGTTCGCGCTTTATTTCTCTGCCTCTTGTATTTCTTGCATCTTTATTTCTCTGCCTCTTTGTCATACACTTGACAAAGCGCGTATAAACGACCTAAAAAATCAAACATCAGACATCTGAGCTGCTAATTTAGCCTGTTATAACACTTTCTATATGTCTCAAAAGTTCTAACGAAACAAACGTGTTAAGCTGTAATAAAGTGTTTAGATACGTGTGTAAAAATTCCATACCATGGCACAACTCAATACCGGTTTTCACGTTCATACCAGTTTACTGCCAAACCCCTACAATACGTTAAAATAAATTCAATGCCCTTGGCTGGTCTGGCTGGAGACGGTACAGTGATGAAATAGTAATGACCTTTGAACCCGCTGAAAGTCAGAGCGACTTAAAAATAGATGAAAGCTGAGAGGTGAAAAGCATTGAGAATGTCCTTCAATTATAATAATAAAAACAGATTTCCGCAAATTGCTAATTTTGTGCAATGAAAGTCTGATTGTTTAAACTAAAAAAAAAACTACCAGAGAATATAAAGTCATATTTTTGTCTCGTGGCAGAATTACAAACAGGGACTGATCCGTATGCACAGGAACTATAAAATAACACACTGTAATTATCTACAAAATTGATGTAAAACCTTTATAATCAGACTATCATGACTGGATCATGATCATGACTTTTAATGACTTTTTAATAATAAAACTGCATTCAGGGAGATAAAATACTGTTTAGTTATATAAGTACAAAAAGGCCACTGTACTTTTGTTAGCAAGAAAAAACATACATAATTATTAGAGTTACAGTACTTATGAATTGCCCAATTTAATATACACTTAATTTTCTGCAAAAAATGTTTTATTACATTGTTTGTGATAATCACTGGTGCTTTCTGTAAATGTTTACAAAATGATTTATTAAAGGGATTTATTAAAGAGACATTGTTGCTTTTGACTGGCTACGCCTGACTGCCACCACGTGAAGCTGTATACAAAAAGTTTATTCAACGAGTGGTAGAAAAATGTTGTTTTTTACAAATATTTAAATCATTAAAAATATTTGTTTACACAGATATGTATTAGATAAATTATACAGTTTGTAAGAAGAAAGATTGGCATAGAATGTTCAATATTCTGATATATTTCATTATTATGTTGAGGTCAATACTTGGTCCCGCAGTCCTTAAACCTTTGTCATAGAATGTCTGCCTGAAGAAGGGTATGGATTTGAGACATTTTATTATTATTGTATGAAACAAAGGTGAAAGGTCAAACTAATGTGAAAGCAGCAACTGAATGAAGAGTGTTTTATTGAATATTACTGGTAAAAGACGATACTTTAAAGACACACAAACGTTTTCAACACACACGCACAAATTTATTTACATTAAGCTATTTGTAGTATTGCACATCATACAAAAAGAACAGTCTTATGTTATTTTCTTTTTGTATTTTTTACGCTTATTTTTATCTTTAAGAAAAACTGTCTTGATACAAGCAAAAGGAAAATGAATAAAGCAGATTCGCCCAATTTCCTGCAATTAAAATTCTATTAAAACAAAATTCGTCAGATCACACCAATCATAAATTGTTTTTATTTGAAAGTCAATTGCAGTGAATAATTTGATCATCTGTCAAACTAAAGCCGACCATTTCTAAAGTAAATTTAAAACTAATTTTGATATTACGATCTTGAAATAATCTCGTTTATGCAAGTCTATCGGCTAATCGAATTATCTTTAAAAACTTGAAACATGCGTCTGAACTTGAGAAATTTGTTAAACGAACCACAGTGGAGGACAAACAATAGACTGTGTAATAAATCAGCACCGTCCTGTTCTTTGTTGTCATGTAGCGCATGTGTCGAGAAGAAAACATCGCGTTTGTTACAAAACACAGCATCTGCCTCTCATGGCGGAGCTGCTGGTGCTGATGCTGATGCTGGACACTTTTAAACCCGAAGCGCTGGTTGTTACCTTCTGAGGAGGCCGTCGCGTCCTCCGCTCCCTTGAGCAGGGGGGTCTGTGTACCACTGGCATTGTCCCGCTCCGAAAGCGAGGCGAGGCCGCGGGAGAGCACCCCACCCTCCGCTCTTCTCACGTACCCATCCTCGCAGAAAATCAGCAGCGAGGCAAGGAGCAGACACCCCGAAAGGTCTGGCATGGCGTATCAGACATAACTGCTCCCACGGTAACTGAAAAGGAGAATTGTGTTGCTTTGGCGTCTTCGGGCGGCTTTCGTAGTTGTCACATCGTGCTCGGCGAGCGGGTGGATGGATGATGGCCGACGAAAGGCGCTGCTGCAGGTGGACGCGTGCGCGCGTGTTGCGTCACAGCTCACGCGATGCTTCTTGCTTGCTCAGTGTTTTCCCTTTGTTTACGCTTACGCAACGAGGTTTGCCTAAGAAGGTCATTGCTAAAGAAACTGATTGGCTTCTTGTCAGTTGTTTATATATATATNGTAACAATAACATTAAACCATTTCTAAGGGTTAACAACTTAACATTAATCTGACGACAGTTTAACATATGCAAGGCTTTGTCGGTCTAACCAGCAGTGTATGTCTTGAAACGTGCTGATTTCTCGGTGTAATAAATACGTTATACTTACACCTAAACTTATTTTAATTCGTTAATTCCAGGACTTGGATTGTTACTCACTTGACAGCGTTCTCAACAGCTCTCAAAGAAGGCACTCGCTGAGAGATCCAGAACGCAGCATTATGGACAGAAAACGCAACGGTTTAGTCAACGACCCGAAAACGTGTCAAAGTTACGACGTCAATTTTAAGCTCCTTTTTCCAAAAGACACGACCTCACCAGTTCACACGCGGTTTCCATGGTTGCGTGTTCCCGTTAGCGAACGTGAACTTTATGTGTCACGCAGTATAAAAGCGGAGTTTTACGTCTCACTTCCCAATTGGGCAAGAACGTCCTGCAGACTGACAACGTATCATCTCTGGCATTTGAGTTATGTTACCTTAAATTTGAAAGGTCTTTGGAAAACATACTGAGAGAACGTATGATGCCTTTATCTGTGTTAATGGAGTTCCCATTGAGGAAGATTGATGATATTCAGGTGTTTGCTGCAGCTCCATTAACAGATTTCGATTTGTATTCCATTACGATGGAGGAGCTGAAAAATTTGCTGGAGGAAGAATTGTTAGAGGAGAACATGGACGAGTTGAAAAAGTTTTTGTTGGAGAATTTGCTAGAGGAGAACGTGGAGGAGCAGGTAGAAGAGAATGGAGATAAGCTAGTCTCCTTTGAAAAAATCAAATCACACTGGTATAAATTGGGCACCAAGATCGGACAAGGACGTTTCGGAGTCATTTTTGAAGCCATTTCTCCAGCAGACGGATTAAGGGTGGCTTTAAAGTATGCAGCAAAACGCCCTGACAACATCTGCTTGCCTGATCATCCCAATTCCGTCCCGCTGGAGGTGGGACTCATGCGTCTTGTAAACAAGGACTCCAGGAACTCCAACATCATCCAGCTGATCGACTGGATGGAGCAAGCAGAGTATTACGTGATGGTGCTGGAGAGGTTCTTGCCTTGTATGGACCTGTTTGACTATCTGAAGAGCAGAGATTACAGCATCACAGAGAAGACGGCTCGCATCATCATGCGTCAAGTGATACAGGCTGCTGTCACCTGCTGCGAGCAAGGGGTTTTTCATCGAGACATCAAACTGGAAAATATCCTGATCAACAGTGACACCATGCAGATTAAACTCATTGACTTTGGTAGTGGTGAACTGATGAAGAGTTGCGCGTACAACTATTGCTGTGGCACAGACGTTTACCTGCCACCTGAATATACTGACCGCGGACAGTATCACGCCAAGCCTGCCACTGTTTATTCATTGGGGATGGTTTTGTACCGGCTAATTTGTAAACCAGAAGTGGTCAAACAAGACAAGACTCAGATTGATTTCACCAAATGGTCCCAGTTTGGACTGACGAAAGAGTGCTGTGACTTCATTTGTGGCTGCCTGAGGAGCGACCCAGTGTTGCGACTGCCCCTGGAAAAACTCCTGCCTCACCGTTGGTTCAAAGGTGAAAACATCAGACGAATTAAGAGTGTGGAGCTATCAAGAGAGTCCTGAAGTCAAAAATTCAGAAATTGAACCAAAGAAATATATATACATACTATATAACACAAATACAGTACTGGTATAAATATACCATGTTAATTTTAAGTGTATAAAAGAGGTTTGTGTAGATTAATTGTTTTAATATGAATA
>SOMO01000057.1:2019256-2030786 GCA_028128575.1 Paedocypris carbunculus
AAAAAAAAGGATTTTTAGAAATGTTGGAAAACTGAAAAGTATGAGCATGTACAGCACTCAGTTGGGGCTCCTTTTGCCTGAATTACTGCAGCAATGCGGCATGGCATGGAGTCGATCAGTCTGTGGCACTGCTCAGGTGTTATGAGAGCCCAGGTTGCTGTGGGGTTATGGTCAGGCGAGTTTGCTTTGGCACAGGTGCCAAGTCCTGTTGGAAAATAAAATGCTTCTCCATGAAGTTGTTCAGCAGCAGAAAGCATGAAGTGCTCTAAAACTTCCTGGTATACAGCTGCATTGACCTTGGACCTCAGAAAACACAGTATGTTCATGCAACATGGATTCAGTGCTTCTCTCTTCCTCCAGACACTGGGACCTTGATTTCCAAAGTTAATGCAAAACTTTCATTTGAGAACATGACTTTGGACCACTCAGCAGCAGTCCAGTCCTTTTTGTCTTTAGCCCAGGCGAAACGCTTCTGACGCTGTCTGTTGTTCAGGAGTGGCTTGACACAAGGAATGCGACAGTTGAAACCCATGTCGTTCATACATCTGTGTGTAGTGGTTCTTAAAGCACTGACTCCAGCTGCAGTCCACTCTTTGTGGATCTCGCCCACATTTTTCAATGGGTTTTGTTTCACAATCCTCTGCAGCCTGCGGTTATCCTGGTTACTTGTACACTTTTTTTTCTACCACATCTTTTCCTTCCCTTCAACTTTCTATTAATGTGCTTGGACACAGAGCTCTGTGAACAGCCAGTCTCTTCTGCAATGCCCTTTTGTGTCTTCCTCTCCTTGTGCAAGGTGTCAATGGTCGTCTTTTGGACAGCTGTCAGGTCAGCAGTCTTCCCCATGATTGTGTGTCCCACAGAACCAAAATGAGGGGACCATTTAAAGGCCTTTGCAGGTGTTTTGAGTCAAATAGCTGATTAGAGTGCAGCACCAGGTGTCTTCAATATTGAACCTTTTCACAATATTATAATTTTCTGAAATACTAATATAATCATCACTGTTGAAATATATCTGTGTGTAATGAATGAATAAAACATACAAGTTTCTCTTTTGGAATTAGTGAAATAAATCAACTTTTTGATGATATTCTAATTTTATGACCAGCACCTGTACTGTGACTTCATTTGTTGCGACTTACGGTGGAAAATCTCTTGCCTCACGTCCAACAGAGTTCTGTGCTTCAGATGTTCAGAACTCACAGATAAGGAATGTCCACAGTCTATAACCTATAAGCCCCCTCAGTTTGAAGAGCCAGAATGCGTATTCCAGGACTGGAATTATGTCAGTTGTAGGTCATAAGAGTCTAATTAACTGTAGAATTTCAATTATAACACTAACAAGTAACCCCCCCCACACACACACACACACAAAAACCCTCCAAGAAGTGTCTCAACACTTTTTTTTTTTTTTTTATTTATTTTTTTTAATTCACAGTATACAGACTCCGGAAAAGCTTTTCTGTAAAGAGAAAACCTTTAAAGAATTTTTTGCCTCTCATTCCTTTAACGAAAAAGTAATTTAACGACATTATTTCATTTATTTATCACTTTATTTTTAAAAGAATTTGTGACATCATCCCATTTTCATAGTAATCAACTCAAATACTGTGCTGCACCAGAGCAGGATTATCAATCTCCCACAACCCTCTCGCCTCACATTTACTCACACTGTTACTCTTTAAAGCACTCGTGGTGGTTTACTGTTCACCAAAATTGTCTAGCAAAAGATAACAGAGTGCTCATTAACCTCTGAAAAAATAAACAAAATTCAACAAAAATTTTAAAGAAATCAAACAGAAAGTTTTGTCTGCATATTCTGAAAAGCGCGAGACAATGGTTACGCTCCAGTAGTTTCAAACTTGATTAAAGTTTGTGGAGTTGGGTGGAGTTGTGAACAGACACGCCTCCTGGTTACACCTCTTCCTCCTCACCATCGTCATCCTCCAAATCACAGAAGTCAATGGACGGCCTGCTGTCTTCTGCTTCATCTTCATCAGATTCTGCGAATGAACCTATGAGTGAAAAAATAGGAGGAAAAAAAAAAAGAAAAAGTTGGAAATCATAATATCCAAGGTCCAGAGATGAAGAGACTAAATATTTTTATTTGTTAATTTTTTTTAATACATTTAAACTTTAAAATACGAGATCAAAAATAAGATCCTGATGTTTAATCAAAGACTAAATTTACTTTACCTACCACACATTCACAAAAATACAGTTAAACTAACAGCAGCCATAGCCACATTATTCATGCTATTTTTTTCAGCATATAAAAAAGTACAAGTAATTCAGAATATACTTTCAAGATTGTCCATGTGTTCATGAAGAGTTCTTGCCAAGTTGAAAAACTGAGTGAGAAAGAGAACATTTTGTTTTTCGAGATTCACACATAAGAGACTTGAAGAAATGTACTGTACTGTTCTGTGTTGAGAAAGACAGAAAGAACAAGGGGAAGCGGAAGAGTCTCACCCCAGCATCATTGACGGCACCAAGCACATCGGAGAACCTCTGCTCACACAGGTGAAGCAAGACCACCAGGTACAGCCCACAACTGATGAACTCGTACTCAGACTGGGGAGACAATTCAAAGTCTCATTCTCTCATATCAATTATTCTCCATTTTTTGTTTCCGATTTTCTATTTATGTCTGACAGAAGGGACATAATGATTTTGTGTTGTGAAATAATTCAGGAAAAATGTTGTAAGGCAAATATCAAATTGAGATTATCGTGTCAAATTCTGGAGAGCAGGAGTCGAGCGCAGTAAAGAACGCATGAGCTTTAGAAAGTATATTTAGCTTTAAAGAGGTATGAGTAAAACATTTTTTTTTTCAAAAGAATACATTACAGTTATACTTTTTAAAACATCAGAGTGAGGTAAGTGTATGGGTCTTGTCCCAAGTCTTGCAACTTAAAAACAAATGGCTTTCATTATTCAGAATATATAATATTTGAAATATATAAACTTGCATACAATAATAATAATAATAATAATAATAATGTATTTCATTATATTACTATATTGATCTAGTAATCAACACCATATATTACATTGCAGACACAAATTATTTTTCATGATTATGATTTTATGAAAATAATGAATTAGTCATAAGTGAATAATGAGAAAAACTACAAGAGTTACATTTCCAGTAATGTTTTACACTTAATTGTTTTCCAGAAAATAATTTTACTCCTTTTCTCCTCATCTTGCCTTTTACTCTTAGCATTTCCTCTCCAGAGCAACTGTACCTAAAGCTAACGCTTTCCCTCTGGGATTATAAAATGTTTTCTAAATCTTGAATATTTTTCGGTCATAGAAATACTTCCAATCAAATCAAAAAGGGAAAAAAAAAAAAAAGGAATACCAAGCATGTTATTAAATGAACTAAAAACACTCCAAGTAAAAGTATAAAAACAAAACTTGATCAATTGGAGGTGTCAGGTCTTGGTCAAAAAAAAAATTGCTCATTATGAACCTTTGTTGTGTCAGGCATTCCTTGGACCATGGGAAGCTACTGAGAAGATAAGAGTTACGTTGTGACGTTGCTCTCACAAAAAGTACATTACTGTATAATATTGTACAGTAAATATTTACTTTACAGTAATTTGGCAGACGCTTTTATCCAAAGCGACTTACAGAAGAGGAGCAATATATATATTATATATGTATATATATATATATATAAAATCACACAAACACATTCCACACGTAATCAATATATAGGGTATCGCTTTTTTTTTTTTGAGTGACCTTATACACAGGTCAATGAATGCAAAATACAGTAATACGTATATAAAACAATGTTTATTGTAGTGATGGGCAGTCCGGCTCTTTTCAAAGCATCGGCTCTTCTAGCTCGGCTCTCGTAAAAGAATCGGCTCTTCTGGCTCCCAACCGGCTCCAAAAAAACTCTTATTTTAATATTGCTCTTCTCCATGTATTTGTCGCGTTATTATCTTCGTTACATAATCACACACGCTCAATCAGGCGTTCCCAAAACTTTTTCCAAGTTTTCAAATGTTTATATTAAAAAAATCATTTATTAAATTATGTGATCACATTATGTGATGTGATTTTTCATGTTATCTTTACCTCCAAGAATGTTTGAATAGCTTTTTTTTTTTCTTTCTTAATTTTTATTGAATTAATGTGCATCTGAACAGGTTTTTTTTAATCATTTTTTAGCCCGCACACAAATAAGTCCTACTTGAGTTAGACATTGTTGGCTTTTCCCCTTAACAATATCCAGACATATTTTGTTTCTATTCTTCTATTCTGGTGCACTGCAATACTGAATAAATGAATTTTTTTTTCTATTTTGTCCTTTATTTCTTTTGCAATATGCTTTATCAGACTGAAGTTCTATCATTCTTTGATACCCATCATTTTATCATAAACTATGCCCATGTGTCATTGCACAAGTAGATATTTACACTCCAACCAAATATATCAGACTATTGTTAAGAGAATGCTACAACTTCCAACTCCGGTAGGACAGGTTTATCGGCAGGACCGCTAAAAAGGCAGAACCTGACGTAATTGTTTAATGCGCATGCACGTAGCGCAAGTTAGAAAAATGAAAGAACAGAGAGTTTCTTTAGCAAAACGAATCTCTCGATGAGTCTAGTCTGTTCTTGGAGATTATTGGACAAATTGTGCACCCGTAAGAATGGTCTCGCTCTTTTGGGCACGGATTCTCAGCAGAACTGATCAAGAGCCACTGAAGCATCAGCTCTCATCCGCCAGGCATCAGCTCTTGTCGTTTGTTGCAAAGCATCGGCTCTTAGAGCAGACTCGTTTGCGAACGACATCACTAGTTTATTCAAATTTTTTAAACGAGGTTCACGCACCCTTTCATGAGACCTGTAGAGCTCATTGATGTCGAAGTTCTCAATGTTCAGATGCAGCTTCTCCTTGCAGAGCTCACAGGTGGTGATGGCTTCTAGGTTCGAACCTGCAGATCAAAGCGAGAGTGAATTTCATCGAAAACTACAAAAAATAATAAATATTTAGCATGTGAGTATAACAAAGCTAGCCAAGTTACATTTCTAGCTTTGTTAAAAGTCTAACTTAAAAACAAAAGTAATTAATTGATTAAGTAATTAAAGTAAGGTAAAGACTACAACTGATATTGTGCTCTGCATTTAATCATCCATTGAAGTAAACCACACTACTTTTAGGTTTCGTCTGAATGTCAGAACACAAAATATTTACAGTAGATTTGTATTTATCATGTGCGTGGCATTCTAAGTAGGGATGTACCGAATATCCGGCCACCGAAAATGTTCGGCCTAAAATGGCCAAAAAGTGCATTTTTGGTTTTCGGGCCGAAACACTTTTTTCACCGGAACAACACGGCCGAAAGTTGATGACGTAAGCAGAGACCGCGAGAGTTGCGCGCGAGCATTGGCGGCATATAGAACAGCAGATCACGAGCTCCCGCGACATTCACTTCACACCAGTCTCTCTCTTCGGACTCCATTTGAGTAGCAAACTAAAGAGATCAGCTCATCTGATGCATCTGTAGCGGGCGTTATTACTCTTATCGCACTTTTAAGCGCCCAAAGTCGCGATAAATACCACGGTAAAAACTATGAAAAGTTCGCGCTTAGAGTCTGTCAGCGCACAATCCATAGAAATATGTTCGAATTCTCTGCACTTCATCGGCGTTATAAAGAGCAGTATTTAGATGAGGAGTTAAAGCATCGATAGAAGCACAGAACCGACGCGAAGACCAAGACGGAGCACAGAAAACAGACTCATCCCTCTGCACCAGATGAGGGGTTTGCAGTGCACCCTCGTTGTCTGATAAGTTCAGTGAAATCCTGCAAGAAAGTACCTCCAATACTAGTACGTAGGTTATTTTGTTTTAGGCTACCTTATATGTGACAGATATATGACAGGTATATTTCTGCAAGATGTATTTTATCCACTGGCCTTATTTAAATACAGTCTCAAATCTTTCTCAAATGTCAGGCAGATGACAAGCTCAACATCAACCTATTTATACTATTATTAAGACCTGCAGAAAAAATGTTGTATCCTTTGCACTTGTTCTGAATGCACTTTAAACTTAAATGCAATTTTTAATGGAGAAACTTTTAATTTCACAACATTTCAGCCAGTAGGTCAAGTTAAACATTTTAGTTTGAATTATATTTTATACTCTTCAGTGTTGCATTATACTTGATAAATATTTGCATAACAATTTGTTTCATGTATTCTTTGAAACTTCATTATTAATGTATGCAATTGCAATGTTTTAGTTTTAGTAAAGTTAGTACACCATCATAGCAATAAATGCAATTCTTTCGGTTTTTCAGTTTTCGGCCAGGCTTTCCTCTTTTTCGGTTTTCGGTTTCGGCCAAGATTTTTCATTTCGGTGCATCCCTAGTTCTAAGCATCCCAAAATATGCTGAATACTCACCAAAACCCTCATTTAATAGTTTAGGCAATAATTCAGAATCAAAAGCACAAGCTACTTGTCAAGTCACATAAGCAACTGCTAAATTAATCCAATGTAAAACAACTGTAATCCTAGTCACACAAAATATGACTGCATTGATGTGAAAATATATATGACAACAAATTCACGTTCACAATTTTAAAACCACCCACTCAACCATACCAGAGCTGATTTTGGAGCGCAGCCACTTCTTAATACAGTCCTGGTGCACAAACTGCAGGCTTCCGGAACACTTGCATGGCTCAATCAGGGGGTTGGTTCCGGACTGTTCCCCCATCTGACATATTCTACACAGATCACCTTCCTCCTCTTCAGAATCCTCCAGCAGTAAACTATAAGACATAAACCCAGAACGTTGCTGAAGTCATCCACTGATACAGGAAAACCTTGCTTAAGATGACTTACAAATGTAAAATGTTTTTGGTGTAAAGGTCTCACAAAACAGCTTTTTCCCCCCATGACACTACAGCCCAAACCGTAGTTAAGATTCAATGCCAATAAAATTCTATGTATATAAAAAAAAAAAGTGTGCATTTATGTATAAAATCAATGGTATCAATTTCTTTACTTTGTAAATGTAAAAATAAGTGTATATAAATAGAGTTAGTACTGTAATCAGTGGTTCTCACCAACCTCAACACACATTGTGATGAATGAATAGATACATAAAATAAATACCATATTGACACAAATATAAGCACTGATTTTGCAGGCTCAAAATAAAAATTCTACTAATTTGCAAAAATAAACTCCTGCCTTGAAAAACAGAAACATTTTTAGATTGCTCCTGACTTGAAATATGGAAAGATTAGTGCTTATTTTTGCGCATATTTGAAATATGCACATATAAGCACCCGCCAGGTTTTTGAGCAATTAAAAGTAAAAAAGGCGAGAAAGGCGCTAGTTGAGATGTTGTTCTTTGAATCATTACAAAAATAGCACTCTGACCTCTCTTGAATCTTTCGGAGTCTCTCTGGGTCTCTGGAAGGTGGTGCTTTGTCTTTCACTAATTCACTTGTTTGACTTCTCGCATCTGCTCCAGCTCCCAGACCGATGAGAACATCAGGCATGCGGTACAGTGTGCTGCCCATTGTCCGGCCAGCGCCGTGCCTGTGTCTGTCCAGGCGTCTTCCTTCATGCAGCAGTGAAGCAGAGAGTCCCGACGCCCCAGCAGAAGAAGCCGCTGTGGCGCCCTCCGAAGACTTATCCTCCTCCTCCTCGTCATCATCATCATCATAATCATCCTCGTCGTCACAATGCAAGCCCATATCCGGCCCCTTGCAGTCTTCTGGATCAGCGAATGGGGGCGAGCTGAGGGAGTTCACGCAGGATCCCATTTCATCAAGGTTTTCCACCCTGCGTCGAGAGAACAGTGGGGTGCAGCGGTTCCAGTTCAGCCAAGACAGGCCCGGTGAAGGCCGGAGAGAACCCACTTCAGGCTCCATGTTGGCACCTTCGTGAACGGGAGGAAGAGCTGGTCCACGTCTTCGTAGGAAGGAAAACGCTTGAACGTTATCCGGACTTCTTGAATCACCCTCTACAGGTTCCCTGTTGATGGAGGGAGGGGCTTCTGAGGGCGGAGCTTCGTCTGGGCTCGAGTCACATGACCTGGAGTCAGACATGGAGCTAGTGGTCGACTCCTGACTTGAGCGGCGAGAGAAAAGTCTCGATAGCAGGCGCCTGGTTGTACGCCGACCATCCGAGTCGCCTCCATTCACAGTGGGAAGCGCCTGGGCCGAGCTAGAGGAAGGCGGGCTGGAGCTGCCACCTGTAATGGGTGTATAAGGTCTAGATTTCCAGGATGGGAGAGTTGTGGAGTCAGAGGCAGAAGCAGAGGCTCTGGTGGAACTGGTGCGCACAGATTCGCGAGTTAAAGGAGCAAACAGACACTCTGGAGTCAGTCTGGTGGAACTGCGCTCCAGAGATGAGGGGATGTATTCGGACTGTATATGGCGAGTGGAAGAACTACGGTCCCTGTAGGATAAGTACTGGCTGTCTTTAGGCCGAGCACCTTGTGCATAGGTAGAGGTTACCCGTTCAGCACGGTCTGGGGACAAGACAAAGGACACACTTATTGTAATGGACTAAACCATTATGTAATGAGTATAAAGATTAAACGATTCACATACACAGTGATGATGTCAGTCCACTCTGCCTGTAGGAAGACTCCCCAAGCAAAGATGAACCAGAGTCGCCTCTCTTTTCCATATCCCTCCGAGCCCACAGGCCTTCAGTTGAAGTCAAAGATGACGAGGAAGATGAGGAGGAGGAGGAGGAGGATCGAGATATTGGACTAATGGAGGATTTCCATGAGGAGTCTATAAAAAAAAAAAAAAACAGCAACCTGGTATTACCAATTTTATGCTATATTACAGATTCCATCAATTGCTTATGCTGTCAATAAAAGGGTGAAATTGCACATCCATCCATCTGCATGCTGTCATTAGTCACCTAGCACACAATTCATAATCATGAGCATACTTCCAAAAGTTGCGTGAGAGCTAGATGATAATGATGTGGCTGATGATCTGGAGGAGGCAGCTCTGTTCATATAGGAGAGTTTGGCTCTTTTAGACTCGCTGTCCAGTGAAGTCTTCAGAAGCCCACAGTAGTTTCCCAGTCTCCTTTCGGAGTCTGTCTGAAATACACATACACAATCTGAAATTGAAACAATTGAAAATACAGCAATTTGATATTTTTAGACAGATTAGGCCCAAACATCTAGTGCCCAGGGGAAATGGTGCTTTGAAAAAAATTGTCTTGTAATTAGCACTCATCAAAATAATAGTAATTCTGACAGATATCATTGTTATGCATTTAAAAATACATGCCGACCAATCAATCATAGGCAGTGCAGAAAATAAATGGAAAAGAATAGTTACAAGTCTTCCTCGTTCCCCGCTGGAGATGTCGGTCCATGATCGATCACAGGATGCTGAAGCAGAAGACGTGGACAGTGAAAGAGGAGAAGAAAGCTTCCAGTTGGAGTGACGACTTTCCGTTGAAGAGTAAGTTCTTGGTGAGCCAAGCAGACGAGAGCTCTTTACAAAAACACAGTGGTAATAAAATTACAGCAGACCAACTGAGACACTTATCACTGAACCAACTACATATCAAGCAATTTTAAGAAAAGGTGAGGTCAAAATTTCAGGTGTGAAGAGTACCCGAAAACCATACTTGAGTAAAAGTACTGATACATTACTGTAAAAATTACTCCATTACAAGTTACCAGTCACCAATTCCAAGAAGACTTGAGTAAAAGTAAATTATGCGATTTCAAACTTTAAAAACACCAAGAAACTTGAAACTCATTATTTAAGTGAATTAAGTTCCTAAAACAAAAATGAAATTTAACACCTCAACGTTTCAAAATGGCAGAACAAAATACACACCTTCAACATCCTGCAGATGGTGATATCGCCTTGTCTGCCCAAAATGTAACGGCGGTAATCAAAATGCCAGTAGTAGCGCTACGTGTCTTTTCAAATGTAGAAGTAAAGATACTCAATCAAAAATTCAAGTAGACTTAACAAGTCAAATAGAGAGTAAATACTATCTCTCATACTGATACTCAGTATAAGTTCAAACAACCAAAAAATACTTAAATAACATTTACTTGTGAATTTTGCAATTTTGGTGTAAAGTACTTGGGTAAAAATATGTTCCGAAGTAAAGATAATAACATGGATGCTACACATTTGACTGCACAAACCTATCGGACACAAAAACAAATGTCTCAGTAACTTTATCTAGAGAGCCAGACCTTAACAAGATTCACTAGGGCCAAGAATCCTGTGTGCACTATAAAAAGCCCAGTGAGCAAAGCTGCTGTGAGCAGAACCTCTTTCCACATTGCTAGCCGTGCTGTGGAACCCGAGACGCTAACAACACTGGCCCACCAATCCCCAATAAGTTTTTGAACACAGTTTCAACAAACTTTTTACATAATCTGAAATGCGCCAATTAAACACTTGAACTTGTTTTAGATCATTAAACCATTCATGTGACGGCATGTCTTGACCTGCCTTATGATGAAGATTATTCTTGAATGAAGATTATTCTTGAACACTTAATGTGATCCTATTGTAGACAATGTTTGCCGGGTAAAAAAAAAAAAAAAAAAAAAGACAAAGTTACAAGCAGTTTAAATACCTGATAGTCGGAGTCTAGCTTGACTGGAGTGTCCCGACTGAAGCGATCCCTCCCCAGCACACTTCCTCTTCCATAGAGCCGACTCGCGCTGAGCGCAGAGGAGGAGGATGATGATGATGATGAGGATAGCGAGGAAGAGCTGGAGACATTGAATGGAAAGCGGCGAGACTTCGAATCCATTGCTGAACTGCACTGTGGGAAACACAGAGTTGAAGTGATGTAATTCTGGTCACCGTTATAGTCTCGTATTTTAATGATGAAGAAAAGTTCACCACCCAAAAGACGCAAATTAAAAATGAAGTACAATTACTTTTACGTAATTGTACAATTACGACATGATTCAACATGATTTGATCGCCTGACATTTTCTTCCAATCGAGACAAAAGAACCTTTGAACGTACGACACATTTGCTATAGAAACCATGTTTTGTATAAAGAAACATCTCAGAAATCTAATTGCAGCATATTTAATAAAAGCACTTCTTATGCAGACAGAAGATTCAACTTTTCCCCAAGATCTATCCCATGAATCTAAATAGAATGAATGAATGAAATTAACTAATAGATAAACTTCAGTTAGTTCAGAATGCGGCCGCTCGACTACTGACCAGAACTAAAAAGTACAACCATATTAGCCCAGTGCTAATGTTGCTACATTGGTTACCCGTAAAATATAGAATTATATTTTCTCCCAACAACTTAAAAAGCATTAAACGGTGTAGCTCCTCTGTATCTCGGTGAGCTCATCACGTGTTACGAGCCAAGGAGACCTCTGCGCTCTCAAAACTCAGGCCAGCTCGTAATACCAAAAATCTCGAAAACCTTCACAGGGGGAAGATCGTTCGCTTATCTAGCACCAAAATATTGGAACACTCTGCCTAGCACAATCCGTGAATCAGAATCAGTTA
>SOMO01000057.1:2031383-2048958 GCA_028128575.1 Paedocypris carbunculus
AAAAAAACATTTTTATAAAATATAGTCTAGTCCAAGAACGTGAACAAAAAAAACAATTTAATCTGTAACATTTTTTATGACCTGCTCAGTGCGGCCTCAGAATTCTCTACAGATAGAGAACAAATAAAAATAATACATCTTTTAATATTATATGGGACTTGGAAGCACATGTGCAATGGGAAACGGCTGTTGCGTCACTGGACGTCAAGCGGAAAACCGTTTTTGTGACGTGCAGACATATGAATATGTCTTAATACATTTGTCCAATTAATTCAAACATAGTCATCATTCTCTTAATTTTGAGTATCAAAAACTCTCATAAAAAGAACACACTTCCAATTCCTTTTCTTCCTGTAAACCTGAAAATCTTGCTACAGTAACAGTAATCAATCCCTCTATTAATACCTACACCAGTGCCGTGTTAAAATAGCAACGACTGGTCCTGTGCTCAAGCCATCTCCACACGAGTCAGTGAAAGCGGAGCGAAATCATCCCTAGTCAGGCCTCAAGCGGAACATCCACAAACTTCCTTTCCTGTCCTTTTCAGTTACAAGAATTACACATGACTTAACAAGCAAACTAAAGAAACGATACACGTCTCCTTTCCCAGGCAAAATGTCTCTGGTTGTTCGGTGTCATCAAGAAAATCCTAATATTACAACACTCAGATCAAAACAGAATGGATCTTTAGTGTACATCTGTACATCCATCTGTACCATCCGTACAACAAAACTATGGAGATGTGTACACAAAAACAAGAACACCGTTCAACCAAAAACCAGCAAAAGATTTCAAAATATGGAAGATTATTTTTTCAAAAAGAATAACAGGAAGAAAGAGCGTTTCATAAAAATGAAGACTTTTAATGCAGGCATGTTTGGGAACTCGAAAAGCTCCTGCAGAAGATCGTCTGGGTGGGTTGTTTGGCCAAACAAAGGCAAACATTCATGAGAAGCCCTGTTGTTTCTTGACTCGTTGCGCAACATCCTAGTTAAACCCAAACCAGACGAAACGGAACTATTCAGTCGTCAGTATGTTAAACTACCGTATCCTTTTCCCACAATCTCACAGCAAACATGTCTGCCCTAAAAAAAGGACTGGTCGATCTTGTCGAATCTGTCGATGAAACTGGCCTTTCAAATGTTTCCCCGGGACTTGAGAACACTCGGTGCCCTTGTCGGACAGTCCGAACACCGCGACCCTGACGGTGAGCCACAGTTGAGCCCGGTCACCGGTGACAAGTCAGTGATTTGCATCTGCGCTCGTGTTACCATCGTATTAAACCGCCAGAGGTAAACACACATCGCTTGGATTAAACAAACGTACGGTATTGTAAAACGACTCATCTAAAACGACTTGTTTAACGTAACGCGCACACAAACAGCAGCAACCCATTGACCCGTTAAATTGCGCGTGATCCCGTAGTCGTTCACGCGAATAAACCAGATGTCTAGGCCTTGTTTTGTTAACCGGGATATTTCTGAACTACAGCAGCGAAAACAGAAGAAACGAATACAATCGGTATGCGCAGGCTCGACGGATCAATACAGCGGACCGGTCGCGCCGTGTTCAATAATTCGCGGGGTCACGCTTCCGTGTGAACTCACCTCTGATTTTCCGTCTCTCTGCCTTTAATATTAATGGCGTCCGTGTGTTGATATAGGGAGGGTCACGTGTTTGATGTGTAAGCGGACGCCGGCTCCAAACAAGCAGCGTTATAACCGAGCCGGTGATTGACAGCTGTGACATCCACTCAACGGCTTTGAAGAAAATACGCCCTGCCCCCTTTTCGCTGTCGAAGTGTAAGTGTGTGTGTGTGCGTGTGTGTGTGTTTTCATTTAAAATCTAAATTCAATGTTTTTAAATGCACTTTTACACAATATAAATGACACATACATTTGGCATTTTTAATTACTAAAATATTATAAACATAAATGTATATAATTACGTTATTCTATTCTACTCCAATGTGTGTGNTGTGTGTGTGTGTGTGTGTGTGTGTGTGTGTGTGTGTTTTCATTTAAAATCTAAATTCAATGTTTTTAAATGCACTTTTACACAATATAAATGACACATACATTTGGCATTTTTAATTACTAAAATATTATAAACATAAATGTATATAATTACGTTATTCTATTCTACTCCAATGTGTGTGTGTTGATTTTTATTAATAGAAATGATACAGTTGTGGTCCAGTGGTAGGGATTTAGTCTTCCGTAATCCCTCACCGACTGAGGGGCCTGAGACACTGCCCGGGGGCACGGCTTAAGGCTGCCCACTGCTCTGGGTTTCTGTTAGTACACATATACTGTATAAATGTTCAAAGTACTGTACATTTGTACGTATGAACTGCACTGTGCTTTAGTGGGACTGTTCGCTTTTTTGCCCACTAGAGGGAGCTATAATGCACCTGATGCTGTCGTTTCGATGTTCTAGTATTTGTTCACACCCACATGGCATTTACTATGTCATTGTGTTAATTAAAAAATATTACGGCGCGTGAAAATAATGAAAACGGCAAACAACGTATGTACACAGATCAGTTTACATTAATCATTCACAACGGCGCCTTTTAATAATTCCGAGGCACAATTTTGTACTACAGAAAAATCGATTGCTGATACACGCTTTTATGATTATTAATCTCAGCTAATTAAACCTAAATCTTTAGGTATTTAAAATAATTTATTTAAATTGGGTCACTGATCGTGTACATAGATAAGCTACTTAAGAACAATTTAATTTGATATCTGATTGACAAAAGACCAGCACAGTTAATGAACAATGGGGAATGTGTGTGCTTGCGTGTGTGTATGTGTGTGTGTACTGTAAATACACACACACACACACACACACACACACACACACACACACATCACTCTTAATCCTTACATGGTGACAAAGGGTCTTTAATGAAGAGGTCACCGTCAGAACAAAGACGGACACATGCGCCTCCCCCACCGGTCTGTCGGATGTCATGTTCGGCCTCCCACCACTCAATGACTGGATTAGGACAGGGGCCTGGATGCTGCTAAAAAAAACTAAAAGCAGCTCATAGTGGAGTGTCTACCATTTCTTTATTAAGTTTTGTTCAGAGCCTTGTGTTGTTAATGAACAGCATGTGCATAAAAACATGTTGGAAATGTGCCCTTTTTACAAAGTTAAGATTCTCACACAATTTTATTTGAATTTATGTTTGTTTTAACCAGAAGTCCTTCAAGGCCTCCTCAAGAAGGAGACATTCAAGACTCAAGTTCGAGTCCCAGTCAGGGTCCTTGTGTGGAGTTCACACGTTCACTGCCATTATGTAAACGGAATAAAAGTTTGTGTGGCCTTTTACCTCTTTGAAAATTGAGGTTTTTTGTTTTAACAATTTAGTTTAGGACCATTGGGCCGGTTTTGAAAAATGTTTTTGCCGCCTTGGTTTTGGTTATTTATTTATTTTTTTGTGTAAAACCGTTCTTCATACTCCAACTGGGTCTGTCCTCTGTAAAAATTGAACTTGGAAAATAGTTTTTATATATATATTTTATATTTTAAGTCAGACTCACAACATCAAGATTTTCATTTGCTGCTAAAAGATTTTAAAAATCAACCAGTACTCTATTCTTCCATGTTTAAATGTTTTGGACATTTTCCAGCATTTCTGCTATTGTCAGTTTTTCATTTACTATTCTGCCATCACTAACGCAAAAAAAAAAAATCAGCAAATTGAGTTGTGAAAAATCACACCATCTTATTATATAAATTTAAGAACTCTTTCTCAAAATCAGACTAAAACTGTTATAATCTTAATATCGGAATCAAGTGAAAGAACTGTTAATCTGGCCTTTATTTTTTTACATTATTATATTGTGATTTTGTTGTGTTGATCATTTTAATATCTGCAAATCTGGTGAATCTTGATAGAGAGAACTCGGCAATGTCTTTCTAATCAAAAGGTTTAATAGTCTAAATAACACACCTCCGCACACCACAATTTTACCATTAAACCTCTTTTGTAAACTCTGCCAAGTCGGCTAAACTTTTCAAGAAAAGTGAAGCATAAGTTTACGTTCTAGACAGAGAGATTTAGGTTTCAACTTAAAAGGTCAGTCAACCTGAGCATCACACTCCTTTAGCTTCACTAGATTTACTTTAAGAACAACTCATCTTACATTAATGTGATTGACTCTGAGGAAGCACAGATGGAATAAAACAGCCAAAACATTTTACGCATGGGATGCACAACTTTCTCGTTTTTTGCTTAACAGATAAATGGAAAGGAGGGGGAAACCGTGAGGGGATCAAGGCCAGAAGTCAGCAACTTCAGAAAGGGTTGAAGGAATGTCTGGCCTCTTTCTCCACAGATGTGTAATCACAAAGGAATGCCTCTGCTTTTCCACACCGTCCTCCGTTCACTCACGCTCTCCTACTTTCCCACGCCATCCACTAGTCTCCAACCTCTTACTATTTCCCTCCCGGACGAGGTTCATGGCACATGAAGGCACCTCGAAAGGGTCAGACTCTCACAAAAGACACAATGCCACTTCAGTTAGCATAGAAGCGCACATCCAAAATAGCTTCGCTGGCCAGGATACGTCGTTTTGACCTCCCATTCATGTGACTGTTGTTATTCACTCACACTTCCCCGACTCCTTCAAGCATCTGTTCACTGTATTGGATGTCAGGCCTAATGAAAATTAGATATTGAGACTGTTCTGCTGCGAGAAATGATGAAGAACTGTGCAAACATGGGTAAACAAGGAACGTGGACTTTTACTTTCGTTTTGAACCAAGCAAGCTGAACTCAAGCAGAGCTTAGTTTTTGTAGAAACACATCAGACGTGTCCATGGAACTTTTTTTATCCAGTGATCAGTGAAATTAAGTGTCTTGCTATGTATATAGTGTTAAACCAGAACAATAATTTTTTAGAAACTGATTTTTGTAATATTTATTTTTCTTATATAATGCATGCACACATAGAAAATGCAGGTTGCATGTGTGATCATAAAAAAAGACAAGGGCTCTTTAAAACTGATTCAAATGTATTAAAAAAAAAATATATATATATATTTGTAAATATTGTTAATATTTTCTGGATGAGACACCTGCTGCTATTAAACTCCATAATCTGAACTGGTGACCACATTTACTAAGCTTTTTGGCAAATGTTTAGATGTGTGCTTTTATTATGACATTATTTCTCACTCTGCTTCGTTGTTGTTAAATGGGATTTTCCCGCTCTGGGGCAAATGAAGGTATTTTTATTTTATGTGCCAGAATGTCAGCGGTAGAAAATGCATGGATAGATGGATGGATGTGTCTTTGATTTCAAGGTGGTAAGGATCTTTTCTGATAATGATCAGTCATGATACCAAACAACTTCATACTCGTGTTCTTTTCTTCGACTCCTGGAATCTACCTCTAAGTTGTTTATTGTTTGCCAGTTTTTCCAGGTGTACGGCGCTGCTGTGATTATCCCTGCTCCACCCAAAAGCCCCCGCTGAGTGGAGATGGATGGCTCACGGGGGATAAAAACACACTTCAACACACACTCTCACCCAAGCATGTTGCCAGGGTGTTGAGACGCCGCTATTATGGCGGTCTTGCTGATGGCCTAGTTTTGATGGTACAGAAAGGAACGGCTGACCCTGCGCTTGCTGCCTAGAGCGCCGACAGCACTGAGCTGAAATGACTAATTAAAGCAGACGTTGTTTTTGCATAAATCAAGGTTTGATGCAGCCTGACAGTTGGCGTGAAAACGTAAAACCGGATTTTGTCTAATGGCTAAACAAAGAAGGACATTAAGCAACTGCATTTCTAGACAAGATGTGGAAGTTCTCTGGAATGTGTTGTGAAACGGGAGCGTTGAGGGTAGATAAAGGCGTTTTATGGTGTCTTTCTCTCTCACACACCCTTCAGCTGGGGCATCACAAAAGCCAAGCTATCATTTTTCAGGTAGGGAATATCCTATGGCTGGGCTATACCTGATCCTTCATTATACAGATCCTCTTTTCAGCGTTTGGAAAAGCAACCGTGCTTCCTGTGCCCTTGGCACCACGGCCTGGAATCCATAAATAGCAACAATGTGACACATGTAACACTGAATATACACGCACGATAAAACAGAAAGCATCGTTCCGTTTGAACGCCGTGTAATGAGGAACTGCGCGTCAAGGCCGAAGAGTATCGCTTCTACACTCCAGTCCAAAGCGGCTTTTACTACGGCTGTTTAAGGCCTTGTTTTTATAAAAAGCAATTAATGGTATATATTTCCATTAGCGCCATGCACCAAAGGCAGCGCCGTCCTTTAAACAGTCATCCGAGAGGTTATTAAATAATATTATCTTTACAAATGGAAGCAGGCATGGCTGCTGAAAGCTAATCTGGGGGAATTGATCAGCTGTACAAGTCGTCCTCCGTGTTTCCTTCCTTGCATGGAAATGTACCTGTTTTTTTTTTTCTTTGTCGTCGTCGTCGCCTTCTCGCAGGATGGATGTTGCAGGGTTGCTTGACAGATCCTATTTTACTGATCTTGGTGAACGCTCAATACCCCCTCCCTCCTTTATTAATCCTTCTAATGTTTTCTCTCCTCCTCCGGCGGCTGATGCACTCTTTGATACATCACTGCTGAAGGGAGTGAGGGAAAATGTCAATTACTACTGGTAAATGTGAACATTTAACTACTGTAGGGACGTCGAAAGGGATGCTGGGTTTACGGAAGCATTGCATGGAACGGAGGAGAGTGAAGGGCTCTTTGTAATAGTGAATTCTAGGGAAATAAGAGAATTGGTTTTGTTTTTGTTTTTTTTGCTTCAATGAGGGCATTACGTATTTGTCAGAGGAATTAAAAGTGCTGTTCATCTCCAGAGAGATCGACGGTCTGACTCAGAGCCGTAAGGAAGGAAAGCATCTCCACGAGAAGATGCTCCATTTTAAGCCGTGACTAGATTCGTTTCTCTTCCCCCTCACATTAATGACCGCTTCTTGGAAACGTGTGTGTGCGTGCGTGCCTGTGAGGACAGAGATGCAGGGAAAGAGAGAGAGAGAGAGAGTGAGTGAATGGGCAAGCGAGAAAGAACAAGAGCTGATGTCAGTGGTCTGTCACACCTCATGTGGTTTTTCCCGTGGGTCTGCCACTCCATCACTTCCTGTCTGTTTACCTCATCGCCGCCATATTAGCAGAGTCCTTCCCGCATTTAGAGATGATGCCTCTACAGCCAAAACAAGAAGAAAATGCAGTTGGGCACACAAGGTCAAAGGTCAACTCACGGGAATCAAGCAGAACAATGACTACACAGTCAGACCGAGCAAAATGCGTCATTTTTTTATACACTAAAACGGTTCTTTTTTCATTTTGCTTTTTCCCTTCAACATTTGCATACTGTTACTTTTTAAAGCCGCTGAATACGGTGGTGGAGTCGCAGCTGTCAGCCGCTCCTGTCACGTGTCACCGCAGTAATTCTAATGTCATACTTTTGTTTTGGTGGCTTCATTCAGAGAACATTGCACATAAAAAGAAAGAAAACGACTTGCAGCTTTACAGTTTACACAGAACCTTCTGTCTTGATGTTTTTACACATGATGTTACACACAACATCTTTGATTTGAACTGCATGAACCGTGTCAAGGTCAGAATCCACAATGAAGGTCGTAAATAACTTTGTCGTCACAGGCACAAGGTTTTACTGGAAGATTTTGTCATTTAAATATGTGTGTTTAGCTTTTGTCTCATAACCGGAACATCTTCAAGTTGACAACAATGGGAATTTGTGTTATACTTAAAGCTGTTATATGTTCAGTATGATACAATGTTAATCTTAACAAATCAAATATGTAATGTTAATAATTAATTGCCTATAAATAATTAAAATAATTCTCTCTTGAAAATCCACATAAAACGGACGCACATATACTCCAACTTACACACTTCATAAACTTCTCGACACTCAGGTGAAAAAGAGATGACCTTTGACCCTGTCATAGTAAAGAAAAAGGTTTTCTTTACTGACGGCTGTAAAGGTGTGTGCACATCAAACCAGACAGCGCGGGTTTTAACTCGACTGAGCTATAATCAAGCACTCCTTTTTTTCATTTGCAGTCGGATGTATTAAGAATTTATGGCTGTATAAATTATGTAAACATTTAAAGGTCATCTTTTATTTATGGATACAAACAGCAGCGCTGACAGAGGAACAAACAGCATGAATACCTAACAGAAACATTTCTCGTTGCATCAGCTCGTACTCTAATCACGAGTCCGGTGCAATCATTCGCCCGGCTCGTCGAGTGTCACTGCTCTCCAGTTCGTCGGTGGAAAACACACTCTACGCGCTAATAAAAAATGGGTTAATAAGGCAAAGCAAAGAAACTATTGTCTCTTTTTCACAGATTAGCTCTTTGCCTAGTGATTTTATGCAAGACTAAGTGAGAGGATCGCAATTCAATTATTCCGAGAAGCAAAACCTCAAGGCCAGCAAATTGCGTAAAGACACCATTTGAGTCTCTTGGTGAGAAATTTGTGTCATTGGGAATTAAACGCTTTTGTAGGGCTGGAAGGTTAGTGTTGTTAATGGTATTAGAGAACGTGGCATTCTAGGTTGATAAAATCTGTGACAGAGAAAGGGAGAGAATGGGGTGAGAGGGAAAAGAGAAGAGGATGAAAAAAAATCAATAGCTGCAAGCAATGCTTCAGCTTGAGATGGACATCTTTTTCTTTACTCCGACTAATAGGAAAATAACAATTAAATCTGAATCGCCACATTAATTTGGTTTCTGTCTCAAGAGAGATCATCATTCCTAGTTATTATTCAGTAGGTTATTATATCTTCTAATCAAGCCTCTTAAGAAACACGCACGCACACGCGCGCACACACACACACACACACACACACACACACCATTCAACAGAAAAGATAGGCTGTGTGTCCCTCCCTCCCCCAGCAGGCTTGCATTGCACTCATTGTACTTGTGCTTATTATGTTTCAAATGACCGAGGTACGGCTGACATTCTGGCTGCATGCAGAGAGGCCCGGCCTCCGTTAATGACGCTGCTCATAGTCCTAAGAGCCTGAGCTCCTCACCCACCCACCCACCTACCCACGCCCCAACCCCCAACACAAAGCCACTAATGAAGAACCACCAACACAATTACAAACCCCAGTGTGCCTCTGCTAGAAGGAGGGGAGGAGGTCATACACATAGTCTCTCGGAGGGAGGAATATTGCACACACACACCATTACAGTCTCTCCGGCCACGGTCAGACACACCCGATGATCAGCCGATGAATGTACGCACATGTCCGGCCGCACGTGCACATCCGGTCCTCACATGACAGCCAGTCTGGTCTCGATGATCCCTGGGGGTCTTTCTGCTTGCTCGCTCTTCCAGCATCCTTTTAGCCCACCTTCATCTCTACAGGTGTCAAAGGGTCTATTTTCTCCTCCAGAACGCCCCCTCGGCATCTCAGCTCGCTGAAAAGACAAATGAAAAGCCTGTTAAAGTGATCTGCAGTGTTTAGCAATGACATCACAAACTGTTCCGAAAACTCATTTGTGCCATACGATTCATGCAGTTGCGGGTAAATGAGCAGCGCATGATCCCGACCAGCACTGTCACAAATAAGACGCGGCGCAAACCAAATTGCTAAACCATTTCTTTTCGATGCATTTACCATTGATCCTGTGTTGCATGCTAAAAGAAAGACTAATGTGAATAACGCTGAAAAAATTGAACGCTGATCAAACGGAATCGTGTCCCCAGCGTGAAAAGCAGCTTTGCAACACGGCCAAATAAAGAGCTTTCTGCTCATCTCGTAGAGTAAAACCTCCACGCACGCAAGTCTCTGGATAATCTGAACCGTGAAGCTGAACTCTGAAGACTTGCCCCCTCTCTTTTTTTCCTGCCTTGCACGACCCCTCTCCCCCTCTTTTGCTAAGAAGCGGCAGCGTGTCCCTCCTCGCCCCCTTGTTGTTGTTTTCTTGCTCAATGAAATAATCTCCCACCCCCTCCATCCCTCACCCCATGCCACCCCCCGGCCCAGTCTGGGTCAGAGGGCCCCCTCAGCCTGTTGCTGATTGTGAGTGCAGCGGCAGAGAGAAAAAGCACACAATTAGGCACAGATGGCTGTCTGCCTTGTGGTGCCCAGCTCAGCTCCTGCTGCAATGGACCGTTCTGCCGCCTCTTGCTTTGCCCGCAAGTGTAATTCAAATGAGAGATCAATGAGCATCAAACTAAAAGTAACAGTTTCAATTATTCTGCTTTTTTTTTATGTGCGATTCCTCCTTAGCGTTGAAAGGTTCGGACAGGCTTGATTCCCCCCGCCCCTCTGTTCAACACAAAATGACATTGGATCGCACGGAGCCACTATCTTTCGGATTACAAAAATTCTGTTGTCGAATTGCAACATTATCACCTCATCTCACTCCCCTGATGATTTGAGGGGAAATCGGGGTCAGATTAGCTGGGTTAATCCATAATCCCTGAATTCAGCTATTGAGGTAACTGGAGACAAACGCAATCGAGTTTGATCATGCATCACTGTCATCTTTTGATTGACAAGTAACCAATCTTGGAATTAAATTTCCATTCCATCGGAAGCCACGTTATCAGATTTCCACTTCTTTTGTACAGCAGCGTCTTCGTCTTCATTTGAATGTGCATCTCATTAACACATGCTGCCATGCAATTTTTTTTACATTAAATGACAAATTTGTACTCCATTTGCTATTTAAATTACGTGTTTGCATTTAAATTAATCTACAATTAATGTACAAAAAAGTGATAAAACTTCAGTTTACGAGAACAAAAATCGTTGATTTATAAACAAACGTAAAAAAAAGATGATAAAAAAAAAACAAATAATTGGTCGTAACTATTGAAGAACGTTTTTTTCATTCATAACGTCGCGCGCAAAAGAAACACGCCGGTCACTTACGGACTTCTCTCGCGACGGCGAATAAAACTTTTATCGTTAAAGTATTGTGCGCTGACGTCACTTTGATTCCTTGAAGTGAAGCAGAATAAACCCTGAGACTCTCCTTCAATCTGCCGTTCGTAACTAACACACACACACGTACACACACACAAACACACGCACACACGCACGCAGTCACTCACTCACTCACACACACACATACACACACACTGAGACTCAATTACTGCCCAATTCCCTTCATCATCTCCTGCTACACCGGCCTCGTCCAAAATCAAATCGAAATAAGCCAAGAACGCGAAACGATACGCGAAGTGATACTTACAACCCGGTGGAGACGGAATTACACGAAGGGCGAAAACTAAAGGTAAGTTTGGCGTTTATTAAAAGCTATTTCGCGGCGAGAATCAATGTTGTGTCGCTGGCTGCCTCGGCTTCTTAGCGAGGGCAGCTAACTCGATAGTTTCTCCGGGTTGGTTGCGATCGTCCGCCGCGCGGATAAACGCTCCGAACTTAGCGAACCGTCAAGAAGAGCTTTGCCGGGGAAAAGCGCACTTCGAGAGAAATCTCCAACGCGATTGTGAGAATAAGGAAAACTTTACGAGTGACTCCAACGTTGCGCGGGGTTGTGACTTCGTAATGGGAATCTGCCTTTGTGCCCCCCTCGCGTGCGCTTTAAACCTTTTTATTCCCCTTCAAAAACATTGTTTGTAAACACTTCTGATGTGTTTTGGACGAGCACGGGACTCGGCGTCGTTTGTTCGGCTCGGTAAGAGCGCTATTTTCTGCTTTCTTGCGGGGATATTTTCGAAAGGGCGATGCGGGAAAGCGAGTCACTTGGAGGAGCAGACGCTACCTTTGCTCTGTTTAATGTCCGTCTCGCAGATGATGGAACAAGCTAACAACTCTTCATCGAGACGACACGATAAACGCGTTTACTTTTCGATTTCGCGAAGTAAAACGGTTTAAAGGTCGTGCTTGTGCGCTTTCGACTAGTAAATCGGCTGGTTGCTCGGAGCGGGTCGCTGGTGTAGAGTTGGCGCTGTGCGTCGCTCTTATCTTTGTTGCTTCCTTAAAGAGCAGCAGCTGCCGCCTGGCCGAGTTGTTGAAATTTATCCCTTTGTGTATATTACAATATCCTCCATTTTTTCTGCCCTCTAAACAACAAGCCTCACGCCATCTTGGTTAATTTGAACTGGCGGATCCGTGAGCTCCCAGGACTCGAGCCACACATGTCGTTACAGGCAGAAAGTTTAGAAATGTCTTATGTGCTGGCGGGTGACGTCATGGGAAGTTTTAGGTAAAAAGCGACGTTTTGCCAAGCACGCGTCGCTTTTATTATTATTCTTGTCCGGCACCACTGCAAAACTCGCTTTTTCGCCTTTTTGTCGGATTAGGGACGGAGTGGATTAAAACAAAACTGCTACTTTATTCCGAGATAAAAAAGTGACGTTTTTCTCAACGGTGTTTACAGGTGGAATCGATGACATCAGCACGTAGTGATGCAATTTACAGAGGTTAATAAATTGTATCCTCTGTGTTTAAAAGATCATTGCTCGAATGTTTTAATCGACATTTGTCACCGTTTCCATTAAGTGAAACAAATAATGGTGAAATAAATCCAGCTGACGTGATGCGTGTTTGTGTTGTGATCGATACTACAAACGATGGCATTATGGAAAGAGATTGTTTTATGGCTTGAATTGTATATTACTGGTTGAGGATAATCCGTGTGAAGTTGTTCAATTTAGTTAGGCTTGAACTATTTTGTGATTTGGAATTTTACCGTAATTCACCTCGTTTTATGACATCACACTTGTCTTTTATGAATGAGCAACCTCTTTTACAAAAACAAGCGTGTTTATGAAGGTTGATAGTAAAACTTTTTTTCTTCTGATTGTCACGCATAATCAGAACCAATCCATTTAAATGGTTGAACCGTGTGTACTTTGTAGTATTAGTGCTCTGTCTCCTTGAGCCCAGTGGCCAAGTCATTATGCATGGAGCAGGCTGTTGTTTTTACAGAATGCCTCAGATGGAGAAGTCAGTGTTTCCACCTCCCATCTCTTTGTCTGAGTATGTGCCTCTGTTAAAGCCATGAGAGCAGGGGAGCAGATGTTTAGCCAAACATCCTGACGCGATGCTTTTCTCTTGTGGGAATGCCGCCTCTTCCTCCCTGTTCCCGATGCATCGCCTTGACAGCTGCTTGATTTCATGGAACCGCTAAGAAGCCATTAGCGGTATCAGTGAATTGAAACGGAACAGTCTCACCCACTCTCTCCTTCCATTAGAAATGACTATTGTCGAATGGCTTTTTTCTTCCTCTGTGTGTTTGTGCATTCTCAGGGCACATCGAAGATCACTTATATACTCGTGCTGTTTTTCTTAGCCCGAATTAGAGAGAGCAAATCTGTCAGGACCTGTTTGTGCTGTTGGGGTTTGAAGCGATCTCACACTGTGCTCTTTCAAGCACACCCAGAGCCCTGGAAATGTGTAGCCAAGAAAGGGGGAAAAAAAACTTTGCTCAGGGTTCAAGTGTCAGGCAGACGATTTTGCTCAGAGTTTGTTGTTTTCCTGACAGGATCTGGCTTAAGCCTGTGAGATGTTTTTTACTTGAAACGAGGAACTTAAGGTCACAAAAACTTGGCGCTGCTGTTTTTATTTTTCCTTTTTGCCTGATGACCAATGATTGAGGTGTAATGTGCCAAGGAAGATTCTGGGAATCAGGCAAGGCCGCACACGTCTTCAGAAACGATATAAAGATGTCGTCAAGCATGGTTGATTTACAGATGATGTTAATTTATCGGGCATTTTATTCTGATAAATATGATGGACAGTGGGGCAGTTAACACACACAGCCCTGCTTATCTGCCACTCTTGATGGCTCTTTGGACTTATAGCATTTGAGGATGTAATATTCAGTCAGCCAACAACTTTTCACTTCAATAACTTAATTCACATCTATTAATGGGTCATTTAGGTTTCTTTGTGTGTGTGTTTCTGCTCAAGCATTAAAAAGCCAATTGCATGATTTAGCATTTACTATACCTCAAATAATTAGGCATAAATAATGCAGTTTATTTAGTTGTGATTGATTTTTTTTCCCCCGTGATTGACAGATTGATGGATGGACAATCTAGTCTGTGGCATGTTCGTGGCTACACTTTCATTCAGAAGCGTTTATTTACATTGATTTTGGGATTTAAGTGCCCATTGATCATCACGCTGTAAATTGCTATTAATGAACTTCGGAACAAACTGCCCGTGGTTTCTCGGGCATCGAGGCTTGATTTAACCGTTGTGTAAAAACCTGAAGTGACAGGAATGCTCGGGCACACGCGCCAATGTGCCACGCATCTGGCCAGTAACTGCCAAATGAATCCGGACCAAATGCTGGAAGGTCGACAGTGACTTTTTTTTCTCTGGTTGTGTTCTTGGACTTATAATGACTTGGGAATTTAGAGCCGTTTTGGAAGGCGACAGTTGGCATGACGCGCCGCAGTATCAAGGATAAGTGTGTCTCTATCTTCCTTCTCTTGGCTAATGATTTATTTTGTCGTTAAGAAACAGCTCTGATTGTCGAATTTCCTCTCAACAGTTGGCACTTGCATAATAGTGGTTACGAGGGTTGCCGTTTAGCATGAGCATTAGCGCTCGCAGCTCCAGGCGACTCGATAATTGTCGCAAACACAATCTTCTTTACCTTTAGCCTGTTGCTCATTGGTAATAAGGCCAAGGAGCAGGAGATTCACATTTTCTACGGACAGATAAATGAATGGACTTTTCTTCCAGCAGCTCCGACGGGTCACACCAAACTGACTTTGTTTTCAGATAAACACTGAGAGGACACAAAGGCCGAATTTCAGAAGCAGGCAATTAGCTGCTTTTTGGTTCGGCATCCCTTGGGCTTCTGTTTATCATTCAATGTGAGAATATCCCTGATGAAACTCAAGGTTATTTTTGTCGGGCTGTCTGAGCGCTTGTTTTTCACAGACAAGGTGAAAGGGTTGATTTATTTATTTATTTTTCCTCCCCACTCTCTCCCCGAAGAAGTGCTTTATATGAGGCTTGAAGAGAAATCTCCGCCGCTGGAAGTTTAAAGTGAGGAAATAAGCTGAGGGAAGAATGTGTGTGTGGATCTTTCCGCTGTGTCTCTGTTGTTAATCAGCAAGGCCGATCTGGTGCTCGACACCTGAAGGTCGTCATTCTAAAACCTTTCTGTACTGTTCTGTCACCCCCCCCCCCCAACTCGCTTTATCTCTCTTGCTTTGCAATAAGGGTTTGAGTGCATTAGTGATTCCGGGCAGAGGAATATTCTAGAGTGATGAGGGTTGTGCTTTTTTTTTCCACACTAGTTGTACGTCTGCTGTTGTTTGCCCTCCAGGAGTCTGTATAGATGCCTGTGCCGTCGCTCGCTGCAGCAGATCTTCAGTCCTCTCTGCGCCTCCTGCTGAGATAATGGAGGCCGTGTTTGAAATGCCAGTAGTTTGGCCTATTTGTTTTAGTGCTTATCACTATATTTGCATCCCGTGTAGAAATAGCCAGGATTTCAGGAATGGCCGGAATGATTGTGTTGCAGTCAGAGGGTAGAAAGGGAGGCTGTGTGGGATTTGTTCGGAGCTCTGGGATGGGAGAGAATTCACTCTGCTGAGACAGCTGACTGCAGGACATGCAGTGTTTGACCCCCTCACACACACACACACACACACACACACACACTCAAAGACATTCAGAGATTGTGCTCAAGCAGCCCCCTCTTATTTATTGATCCCTCTGCATTTAAAATCTGGTCACTGCCACCACAAAGCCTTTTCATTTTAGCTGCGCAGGCAAAGAGCGCCTCGGTGCAGCAAGAATTTCCAATTTTTTTAATTTGCCCAGAAAGGCCCAAAAGACATGGATGAGATACAGAAAATGGAATCGAAACCAAAGCGCTTTTTTGTTTTCTGTAAAGTTGCTCGCTCCCGTGTTTTCAGAATTTGGTTGGATCTGCGGAAGAAAAGGGTCTGATTAACCTGGCTGATTAACACTGGCATATTGCAGTAGTTTTTTTAGGGAAATAATCTATCCTAGGTTAAACTAGGTCTTTGAGGAGTAAACAAACCACTGTGGGATTAGCTTGGAGGTTTTATAAAAAGATCTCCAGATTGAGAGAGCTGGATTAAGGCTTCTAAGCTGCCTTTGCGTGAAGGTGCATCGTGGCCTGTTCCTAGAGACCACAGACGCTGGATTAGGCGCTTCAGCAGGCCTCATGCTCGCCGACCCGCGACAAATGTGTGTGTGTGCGTGTTGTGATGGGGGCCGTCTGTCTTTCGAAATCGGGCTGAGGCTGCTTTGTTCAGCATCTGAGTCCGCTGGTGATTCTTGGCTCAAATAATGAAATCAGTTAAAGAGATCCCACTGTGGACAGGCCCTTTAGGTTGCTGTCATTAGATGGGTTCACACACGCAACGTGAGCAGGAAAAAAACCACATCTCTCAGTTTCTACCTCTCTATTATCTCTGGTGGATGGGCATAAAGCTGTGAAACTCGTCTGTAATATGAGCAGTCTGTACACTTGGCAACCGCACTAGAAGAAGCCTGATCCTGAGGCCACGGAGTCTCTTGTTGAGTCCTTCAAGTGTGTATGATTTTGTGGAAGTGCACGTGTGTGTTTGTTCTGATGGCGAGGGATCATATGAACACGCTGGAGAGTGTGAAATGAACGGAGTGATGGGGTAAATGTGTGTGTTTGTGATGCCTTCATAACTAGAAGTTTGTGCTCTAAGGCTTTTTATCGGTTTGTTTGTGTGTACTTGAATATTGGTGACTGTGCATCTTGTGTGTGTGTGTGTGTGTGTGTGTGTGTGTGTGTGTTTTAAAGAGATTGAAATATCCTTTCGTCCTGCAGGCTAGAATAAATCCTGTGTGAGAGCTCCCTGGTGTAACCCAAACACTGCCAGCTAATTTAAGTGTGCAGTTGGAGCAACAGCGCTTTCATGGAAACAATGGTTTCAGACTAGAGGCCATCTCCACCTCCTTTAGTCCTAGCACTCCACACATCATTTAAATCCACCCATTTGGAATATGCATTTTACTTGTAGGCAATACTAAACTTTTATCCCAAGAAACTTCATTCTCAGATACAGATTGAAAGAAGTTTTAACCATTGTTTAGTGTTGCGAATAACCATTGATTCACCTGATGGAGCCACATGAAAGCACAGTTGTTTAGCTTTTAGTTTAAGGCCTGTTCACACTGGGAAAATTATAGCTTGTATATAAATAGGAAGTTTCTGAGTTTTGACTTGTGGTGAACCATGTTGTGCTCCACGACACAAGGTGGTGCTGAGAAGCTTTATGCTTGTGACACTTGCTTGATCATTAAAGTAAAGTTAGTGAGATTGTCACTATGGCGAGCCATAGCGAAATTGTGCTCTGCATTTAACTCATTCAGTGAAAGGCACATACACACCTGTACGTTTGCGCTTGTAAAACAATTTCTTGTCTTTTTATTATTAACACCATGATTTAAAAGCAGTACCAGCTTCAGTAATAAAAGGATTATTTGGTTAAATTTCTCATATTGGGTCTCCACAAAGCCAAATTTTGCTTTCATTGCATACCATGAATACATTTGCCCATGCGTGAATTTTTCAATAAAAAAAAAAAAAAGA